>QRFJ01007886.1:0-88836 GCA_006176705.1 Cocos nucifera | reverse complement strand
TAAAGGAACTTCATCACAATAGAAGGAGTTCATAGAAAATATAGAATTTATGATGAAAAAAGCTAGAATAATATTTTATTCAATAATAAATCATTTATAAGTACAAAGTAGCACAACCATTAATAGGTTGATGATTGACTTTGAGACATAATTTTCAACAACTTTCACTTATCCTAAAGCCATTCGGTACAGTATCTAATATCCATCTTTGACTTGTGATTGTCAAATTTCTTTATCACTAGGGCTTTAATGAAGAGGTCAGTCATGTTCTTCTTTCTGTCAATCTTTAGCCATTCGGTACAGTATCTAATATCCATCTTTGACTTGTGATTGTCAAATTTCTTTATCACTAGGGCTTTAATGAAGAGGTTTAGGACTATGTAGTTTCAATAAAGAGAGAATTTATTGATTAATCAAGACGACAATGTTTATCGAGTATAGGTCGCTGTATGCCATATAAATTAGTTCTCCTCTTAACTAAGGAATGTGGAGATACTAGTATAGCATACAGATGAGATGTAAGGGTACATCATCACTGAATGTGACCAGCTTTAGAGCATTTTGCTATCGAGAATTACTCTGATGGGATATGGGTACAAATATCTCTTAGACCTGAGATCACCATGGTGGCTTACAAGCAACTCACTATGCTTTGGTGCTGGACCATTTGAATTTCTAATTCAGTTAAGAAAAATTTTTGGGCACAGTCAAGTACTTGCGAAGTCGGTGAGTGATCAAGATGGGATTGACCACTCCAAGAGATTAGAGAAAATGCATTATTGTATTTCAATTTAGCAAAACCTTGGCCAGGGTAATCCATAAGATGAATTTTGGTATTTTAAAATACAATGTAGATGACCTAATCAAGGTTGACAATTAAACTCTCAATTGTCCTATGTGCATTTTGGTCAAGGGGATGAATTATATGAAAACTATATCTACATGGGTTTTAGGAGTATTGCTTTACACATTCGACTAATTCGGCCATCGAATATCATTGCCAGATGGTCACTTTGATTGGTATAAAAATTTATTCTTATGCTAGCAGCATAGGTTCGAACCTATGGGGTTACACATAAAAGATCTTGATTTGATCGGATGGTTGATCAACGATTTAGAATCGTTCTTAGGTCAAACAATCAATACGATTAATGTTTGACCTAGTGTAAGTATTGCAGGAGGATCAATTAGCAATTGGATTACTAATTAACTTAATTTGATTAAGCCAAAGGGTTGAGATTAAGTCTAATTAAATATAATTTAATTAGATTTTCTTTGGACTTGATTGGATCAAGTTCAATTGGTTTATTGGTGGAGTCAATTGCAAGAAAGAACAAGTCCTAGTTCAATTAAGACTTGTATGAACCCAATCTCTAATTTAATTTAAAATTAAATTAAAATTAAATCTAATTTAATTAGGATCTTAGTTGGACAAAGATCTATTCTAATTGAATTGAATTAATTTTAATTTAGTTTGGTTCAAAGATGAAGTTTGACCAAGTCAAATTGAAAGTCCTAGTGTGACTAGGACTTTCCTTTCCTTATGCCACCTTGATCCCAACGCCCCCCCCCCATGCCCACTTTTGTAGTTTTGCAAGAAAACTCCTCATGCCAAAGCCCTTTACACATGCCCCCTTGCTTCCCTTCTTTCTTACATGGTAAGTTGTAGAGGACCAAGTCAAATTTGGTTAGATATTTTGAATTCTCTCTATTTGATAGAGTTTGTTGGAATCAAAATACCTATCCATGCTTGCCACCAATCCTTCCAGATTTTCTCTAAAATTTTTAGTGAAAAAAAGGAGGAATTTGTGTGACAAATATTGATGGTCCACATCTAAAAAAAAGGAGAGGGCATCCAAGAGTTGGGCACCCCTTGTCTTGCCCTTCTTGGACAACTCTCGCTAGGTATTTGACCTAGACAAGGAGTGTGTCATAATTCTCTATAAAAGGGGACTTAGGGTCTGATTTTTCTAGAGCTTCCAAAACTAAGAGAGAGCTATTAGGGCATGGGAAAAATCTGAGAGAGAAAGCCTTGGGCATGGGGTTTTGTAGAGACAATAATCCAAGTGTCTTGGCGAGAAAAACAAGGAAGAAGAAGGGTTCTTCTTCTAGGAT
Organism: Cocos nucifera; assembly: GCA_006176705.1. NCBI lineage: Eukaryota > Viridiplantae > Streptophyta > Magnoliopsida > Arecales > Arecaceae > Cocos > Cocos nucifera. The sequence continues at coordinate 86,721 of QRFJ01007886.1, read as the reverse complement.
TTTTCTTTTATCTCTTCCTCCTCTTTTTGTGATTTTTGAGATGTGTTTCTTCTTCATAAATCTCTTCCCTTCCATCTATAAATTGAAGAGTCCAAGATTTAAAGAAGGAGATTCTAGATCAGCCATTGAAGAAGAATCAATATAGTACTAGCATACTGTGCTGATTTTCTACCATCGGAGTTCAAATCGATGGTCGAATCTTATGTGGACATCCTATAGAGGCCGGACACATGTGCTACTCAGAGTGACAATCTCAGCCTCAGATCAATGAGTTAGAGAACTCATCTTGCAAGGGTAAGGTTGATACGATCTTCCTTATGTACCTAGATCAGATATAGAATTGCCTAGATGTTGATATGATCAACATCACCTTTTGATTATTTTTATTTTTAGGTTCAATAGCATGCCTAAATCATGTGATAGGATCCTAGATCTAGGGCTCTTTCATATGTTTTAAATAAATTTATATAATTAATTTATTACTTTTGCTCTTTGATTTTTGAAAAAGTTTCAAAATCAATTATTGAAATCCTAGATCATTTTCTTTAGAATGCCCACACCTGCTCTCGACCAACCTTGAAAGCAGTCAAGCTCTAGAAAGTTATCAAAGGCAGCCCTAGTAGAATCTAATCACAAGACCACCATTAGCTATTTAGAAGTTGACCTTCGAGTTTGGCTAGTCAAACCTCAAATTATCCATCCCAATATGAACAACTTGCTTCTAGGCACAGGAACCTTCGACCTCCCATCTGAACTCTAACAAATGAAATCCAACTGAAGGGAAATCCTGATTTCCCGGTCCAGGTTCGTCCAGATCTGATTAGATCAAGAGATATATTTCAAAAATTTTCTCTTGATCTCAATCAGATCTTGATATGTTTCAGATCTGATTCTTATTATTTTAATAAATAAAATAAAATAAGATAAAATAAATCAAATTTAATTTACCTGATTTGGGTAATCCTATTACCCTATAGATGATCCTGATTGCAGCGGAAGGTTCTGGATCAAGCCACGCAAGCGCATGGCCTCTACCGGTATCCACTCAGGCTGGATCTGGAGATCCTCTTCTTCTCTATCACACCTCCAAAAATCAGATCTGGATCTGATCTGGAGGATCTTCAAAACTCCTTTTGAAGATCAGCAGTCGTCCTTTGCAGCAGCGCAGCCTTCTTGCTTTTGATCGCCTTTCTTTGATCTGAATCGCACCAACCAAGGTCCAAAACTCCTTTTGGACGTGGAGAGCAGAGGGAGAAGGTGGTTTGGCATGGAGGAAGGAGGGGAGAGGCAGCCTTGGGGCATGGGAATTTCTCAATTGAATTCATTCTAATTGAGTTGGGCGCAGGGTCTTATTTATAGACTAACTGTGATCCAACTCCTCTTCTTCCCAACCAATCACAACCCTTTGTGAAATCAGATCTAAATCTGATTGGTGGGAATAGAGTCCCCTGGATTCCTCCTTAGAGGGTGCCTAAGACCAGTCAAAGTTGGTTCTTAGGAGAACTCTAATTGGAATCCAAAAAGGAGATGGAGTCCTTGTCCAACAAGGACTCCTAGGCGCCTCCAACTTGGGCACACGCCAAGGGTGGCGTGCGCCCTCCTCCTTGCCAGGTTCTGGCAGGGGGACAGGCCCCCACCAGCTCTCCAATAGGTGCATGACATGTGGTCAAAAGTCAAAGTGTCAATGGTCAACATTTGACCAGTCAAAGGTAGACTTTTGACCAAAGTCAAAGAACAAGAAATGGCAGGTGACCAAAAATGGCAGGTAATGTCTTACAAAATAAGACAACCTTTTCTGACTTGGACAACCTCCAGTCAGACCATATGAAGGCCTCTGATTGAGCACAAACTCCTTTGGCTCAGTCAGGACAACTTATTTATGATAGTAAAAGAAGAACGTTAGGTTCAATCGAGTGCTAGCACGATTTTCCTTGAACCTAATTGAATCTCATTCAGATCAATTGAACTAGATCAGTTCAATTGATGATCACCAGATTCAAACCCTTGTTTGTGTGACCCAGTTAGGTTCAGTTCTGTATGGTAATGGGATATGTCATGATCTCTATCATCGACATCATCGAAACTCCTTTCGATGGATCAGAACTCTTCTGATTCGAACAGCTAGAATGATCGATCATCTAAATCATTCTAATTGCTCCCAAAATCCACCAGTGACACCTAGCAGTATATGGTGGCAACCCATCAGAGCTGAATGCGAACCTCTTGGTGCAGCTACCTGTGTGATTAAGTTCTTCTATCTTGAGCCCCGATCAGATTAGGGTTAAGGTGAACTCGTCAAACCCTAGTCTTCTGTCATATGATGTAATCATTCGATTCGAGTCCAATGTGAAAATCTAAATAGAAACTCTTTCTATTATTTCACTCTGCCATGGCCATGGCTTCTGGACTTGATTCTCATGATCATCATAGGGCTGCTCCTCTACCACCGAGGTAGATAGATTCCATCTTGATGCAATCCAGTTCCTACAATGAACATGCTATAGCCAACATACACCTCAGGGTTCCATATGGCTAGGAGACCGAGTAATGGTGTAGTCAAACTATAACACCCTCAAGGTGAACTGCCGATGCACCTCAGGTCAAAGAACCAGACACACTACTGCAGCATCGAGTCAGTCATTGACGAGAAGGTAGACTCCCTAATGACTACTCGAGGTGGTCACGCTCAGTGCCCTCGTTCTCTAACGAGTACCTGTACTCTCGCTCCGGTGTCTCCACACCGTAGACTCAAGACTCATCTACTAAAGAGAAGCGATTGTACACCAACCTTCCGGATCAATCACCATCCTCGTGATGATCCTATGGTCGGGAGCATTTTATGAGTTAATAATGATTATTCATGTCTTAAATTTTCAACTCTTGAAAATATGAATTATCATTACCATTAACTCAAAGGATGTATCACAGACACTAAATACACATATGTGATAGAAAATAACCCATTTTATTGATTATAGTCAAAATTACAATTTTGCCCCTAGAAGTGTATTACAAGTGTCAGCCAATTCTGGCTTCTAGGGCACATATATCTAACACCAACAGCTTACGAGTTATGAGAAAATGATAGCCCACTCTCTGTAACAAACTCTTAGTGGTCTGAATGGTCTACTGACATTCTATTATAACCATCACTATCATTTTGTTACTAGCTCTGCTTATAAAAAGGATCCTCCAGATACGACTTTCTCTGTAAGCTCTCATGTCTCCTTAATTCTCTTGAGTACTCCATTCCTTATTGGCCAGAAAACTAACTTGATCATTAGAGGATCTTGTCGGAGACATCCATCTCTGGTCTAGACTTCATCTTACAGGTCTCATTGTTGATTTCGTCTTCTCCAGCTCCAATGAATTCTAGCATCCAACCATTTTCTGCACCAATAAGATTGTCGCTAGAGGAAAGATTCATCTAAGCCTTTGTTCTTAAAAAAGTACTCAGTTGAGTTCATCTTCTTCCTCTCTCCTTTAACTCTCTAACTCTTTTTTCTCTGATCTTTCTTATGTGATAGCAAGATGCCACATAGGAAGGCTCCTTTCTGGTGATCCATCGCCTCAGCCATCAGATCCCACCTAGATCAGCCTGCTCTGACCTCATCGTTGGCATCCCAACCTCCTCCACCAACAATCATGATGGATCTGGAGTAGTTTAACCTACTAATATAGTAGGTTAGAAGCCTCACTGAAGTAGTGTAGGTTGTGCAGCAAGCTTTGGTACCAGCTCAGTTGGAGAAACCATCGTCAGAGCATCGAGATCTAGTGGAAGGAAGGCCCATCTGGGTAAGCCGATCAGTAAACCTTGGAATGAAAAAGTGATAAGTACCATAAATTCATCAATAAAATTATTAATTTATCAATTAATTTATATTTATTTTTAAGAATTAATAGTTAATTTATAGATATTTTTAAAAAATTAATATTTTTATTAATTAAAAAATAATTAAAAAAATAAAAATAAAAGATAAAATATTATTATCAATGGAAAGAGATCAATTTTTTAGTTACAATGAAATGAGTTTGAAGCAAATTGGAGCTAAAATGGACCAGATATAAATTTTTAAAGAAAAAAGTTAAAATAAAAAAAATGACTCAGCCGGCTCTAGAAGCCAAGTTGCAAAGCCAAGCAAAGCTGGCACGCCATCAAAGCCGACTCAGCCACAAAAGCCGCATTCAATTCATGGAATAGTGTAGACCGCCAGCTCAACGACATCCAGCGAATAGGGAAACACCATGTGGTAGACCAAGACCTCTAAGAGGTTTACAGCATTTTGTCTTTTTGCAAGAGGCATTTTTATCATTTCACTCACCAAAATGTGCACATCGATTGGTTATGGTGTGCGGTGCAGTCGGTCCACAGGGTTTATGTGAACAGTAACATGCGATCGGATGATTCTTGTCACTATCGATTTTGATCGGACAGTCGGGGTTTAAATCCAAAAACAAATCGAATTGACGTCACCCGAATTGCCATTCGATGGTCGTGCTCGCTCCCGCCCATGATCCGATGGTCCGAGATGCATCCGACGGTGATTCAGCTCCCAGCCAAAGATCCGATGGCTGGATCTCTTCCAGTAACGCATGATCCAATAGCCCATGTTGAATCTAACCGTAGAAAGGAGTTTTAAAGGGTTTTTGATTATTTGTTTGGACAATTTGATCAGCATTCAATGGCCAGATTTCACCGAACTTCACCAGATTTGTCCAGAAGCTATTTTAATCCAAATTTCACTTAGATTCTTCTACAAACGCTGATCAAAACTCTTCTTAGTCCCATATTGCCTGCAATAAAAGCTCTCGGCCCTCCAATACCTATAATAAGACCCCAGGCCTCCAAATCAATCTATCTTTGGTTAAGATGAAGCTTTGGTATAGGGTAGAGCCAGGCTTTTGGTTAACAGCTACTTCGAAGCAACTGGTGCTCAGAGAAAGAGCTAGGCTTCTACACCATCTTTCTGCCAACGCCGATCCAAGATCAAGATTAGCCTGCTTCTAATTTTTATTTTCTTTCTTTTCCTATCTTTTTAATTTATGTAATTAAATTTTAAATTTTAATGCAAAATTTTTTATGCAATTTAAATTTATGCTTTTTATTTTTATTATAAATTTACTTTTATTGCAAGTAGATGCTAAGATCTAAATAGTAGATCCTAGTACCAAGTTTATTTTTTTGCACTGTTTAAATTCTACTTTTAATTTCTTACTTCAATTTTATTTTCAAAATCTCTCCTTTTTTTTCATAAAATCAAAGATTTTAAATCTGAAACACTACATTCCCTATGGATTCGATCCGACTCACTGCTATCTACATATTTTTAATTATTTTAAGAAGTCAGATTAAACTAATAATTATGATATTTTAACAATGGTATCACGATCTATCAATTTTTTGGCACTATTACCAAGAAAGGTACGACATTAAAATTTTTGATTTCTTTGATTTTTCTTATAAATAAATTATAAATAATTTTTAATTTTTTTATTTCTATAAATATTGCTTACTAACATTTTCTTCTTTATTTTATAAAAAAAAGAAAAGAAAAAAAGAGAGAAAATAAAAAGATTAGGACAAGGAGGAAGCTTCTAATCCTACTTGGTGAGATCAATCCTAACCCTAGATTTTTATTATTATTATGATTTATTTTATATTTAAATTAATTAAAAAAAAACCTACTTAAATCTAATTAAAAGCTTCATGACAGGATTAGAAATCCTAATTACTTAGAGCATGCATCATGTTAGTTTTATTTTTATTTTCTTTTTGGTGATCGCTGGAGACAAGGTAAACTCTTCAAGTTTAATTAAATTGTATGCATCGAGTTTAAGTTGCATAGAACCCCTTGTTGAAAGTGATTGTGCATATGCATCTTTAAATCAACTTAAGGGCAACATCCAATTAAACAAGATAAAGTGAGGATTTGATCATCCTTTCTTGGCCTATGAACAACCAACCAGCATCCTGCATTGACCTAAGCCTTTAATTTTAAAATCAATTAGACATCGACCCTAGGAATTTGAGCTTATTAGGATAAGAAATCCTAAAAATTGGACTGGATTAGGGTTAGTCAATTTAACTAGTATCTAGAAAAGTGGTTCAGGGACGACTAGGCCCAAAGGAAGGTGGTTACTTAATTGATTCCGTTAGCTTACCTAGTCAAGCATAATTGATATCTAAGACCAGCAACAGAGGGACTCTCACAGATCTTACACTTATCTGATCAGTTGATTGGCTGATCCTACACTTGGAAGGTTTGAAGGTGATCTTGACAGTTAGGAGCTGTCTAGATCTAGGATAATCCTTAGTCAGGATTGATTGACCAACTTGATTGCTAATCGATATTAAATCTATTTAAAACTAATTTTTCTCTCTCTTTTTAGCTCTAGAACTTCTTAGGACTTCTTCTTTAGAACTCTTCTTTCATTCTTCTCCTTTTTTTCTTCAAAAATAAAATAAAATAAAATAAAATAAAAATTAAATTAAATTAAATTAAAAATTAAATTAAATTAAACTAACTAAAAAATTATTAAAAATAATAATTAAATTAAATTAAAAATAATAATTAAATAAATAAAATATTAAAAATTTAAAAAAATTAAAAAATTTAAAAATAATTAAAAATAATAAAATAATAAAAAAATATTAAAAAATTTAAAAAATTTTGAACCATACATTAGAATTGTACTAATACATATACAGTAGAAAATCACTTTACCTAACCTAATTGAACCTAATTATAAAATTAAATGGCTGAACCATATTAAATTCAATAACCAAATGTCTGAAAATTTTAAAGAACCACCTAGGCAGATGAAGAAATACTTTATTTCCTCCATCTATAACCCATCGATTTATATTCAATTATCTAAAATTCATACTATCCACTATGAGATCAAGCTGACCACAATCCAGATGCTCCCATCTTTCTATGGAAGTACCAACGAAGATCCTTATAAGCATCTGGATGAGCTTTTAGAAATCTGCTCTACGGTGAGAATTCAAAATTTAACTGAGGATGCCCTTAGACTAATTTTATTTTTCTTATCATTAAAAGATAAAGCCAAGTACTAGCTTGGCACAATAGAGAGACCAATTAAAACTTGGACTGAATTACAAAGTGAATTTCTTAAGAAATTTTATCCTATAAGCCGAACCAACTTTATGAGATGAGCTATTACTAGATTTACTCAGCTTCTAGGAGAACAAATTCACGAGTTATGGGAGAGATTTAAGAAACTTATTAGAAAATATCCACACCATGATCTGTCTAAGTGGCAAATAATTCAAGCTTTCTATGAGGGTTTAGGAGACCAATATAGACAATTGGTAGATGCATCCTGCGGGGGTGCATTTATGAATAAGAATGAGGACGAAGTTGATACTTTATTTGAAATCTTGAGTGAAAATTCTATTAACCATGCTTCGTTATCTTTCTACCAAACCTGGATAGGGATCCATGAATTTAAACATCTAGAATCTAGTCCTAAGGTTGATTCAAATTTGATAAATAAAGTGAACCTTCTTGCTTAGAAATTAGATCAAGTTTTAATCCTAGGTCAACAATCTCCTACACAATTTACATCATTTTCTAATTATCAAAAGATTTGTTCAATCTGTACTAGCCCAACCCATCATGTGAGTGAATGTCCTATGGCTGCATGATTTTCATCTTTTATCCAAGAATAAATTCAACCTACTCAAGGCTACTCCAAGCCTATTAGTGATCCTTTTTCAAATCCATATAACCCAAATTGGAGGAACCATTCTAATTTTTTTTGGATATCCCAATAGACTCAGGCTTGGATCCAAATTCCATCTGTTAGGCTCTAATATCAAAATTATGCCTACAATAGTGGTCAGCCTAGTCAATCCACTTAGCCATTGCATTATAATCAACCATCATACTCACCTCAATAGACCATCTAGCTGACGATAGATTTAACCAACTTCAATAATTAATTTTAACTCAACACCAATCTTTCACCATGCTAGAAGCTTAAATTGGACAACTAGATGAGTCTAACATGACGAAAGAACTAGGTCAATTGTCGAGCCTATCAATTGTAAATTCTATAAATAATCCACCTAATGTCCACTAACCACCTGGACTAAGTTATCAATTCAATGTCTCACTTAAGAATCTCTAATTTGAGAATGCCAAAGTAATTTTTGAACTTAAAAGTTATAGGATTCTTATGGACCCATACCGAGACTAGGCGAGAGAGGCTTGTACTACTAATGCTAGTCAAAATAAAAATTTAAAGAAATAGGTTAGTACTGAGACTAACCACATAGAAAAACCTAAGTCCAAAACTAGTACTGATGCTGATTCTAGTTTAAATAAGATAGATAAAGGAGAGAAGAGAATAAATTATTTATCTGAGACCTATAAACCAAAAGTCCTATTCTCTTCAATCCTAGAAGCCGGTTCTTCTTACAAAAATCAAGAGGCATACAATGAAGAGTCAATGAAGTTATTTAAGCAAGATCATATTAATTTACCTCCACAACTAAAGCCATCTTTAGTCACCCTTCCAGTACCCATTGCATTAAACTTAACTCCTAATACAAAAACTCAATTCATGAGCATTTTAGAAGGACAAATAGAAGAAATTCTTGAAAAATAAGGGACTAAGAATGGGATCACAAAATATGTTTCCAAATATAATAATAAATATATTAATAAAGAGATCATAAACCCTACCTAAAGAGCATTGAAAATTCCCACACCCCAAGGCTGGTTCTCTCCTCCTCCTCCATGCCAAGTCCATCTTCTCCCTCTCTTCTCCATGTCTAAAGTAGTTTGGGATCTTGGTTGGTGTAATCCAGACGAGAGAAAGACGATAGAAAGCTAGAAGGCTGCGCTGCTGCAAAGGACAACTGCTGATCTTTGAAAGATATTTTGAAGATCCTCCAAATCAGATTCAGATCTAATTTTTGGAGATGTGATAGAGAAGAAGAGGATCTCTAGATCCAACTTGAGTGGATACTGATAGAGGTCAGGCACTTGCTTGGCTAGATCTAGAACCTTCCACAGCTTACAGGATCATCAATGGGTAATAGGATTACCTTATGTTAAGGTAAATTAAATTTGATTTAATTTATCTAAATTTATTTTAATTATTAAAATAATAAAGATTAGATCTAAAACATTCCAGATCTAATCTGGATCAAAGAGAAAAATTTTTGAAATATATCTCTTGATCTAATCAGATCTAAACGAATTTGGTCTGGGAAATCAGAATTTTTCCTTCAAAAGGGACTGATCTCTAATCTGGGTGGAGGAGTTTCTGAGCTTTGTGAGCGATGCCGGATAGAAATATAAATAAAAATTTAGTTTGTGGTTAGCACAGCCCGCACGATAATCCTACTAGATCTAGTTCTCATGGATGTGTGGGGACCGACTCCGATTTCAGTTAGAAATGGAGCAAGATACTTCATGACCCTGATAGATGATTTCTCAAGTTTGGGTCTACTTTATGAGGGAGAAATTAGAAGTCTTCACTAAATTCAAAGTTTGGAAGGCCGAGATAGAGAAGGAGTAGGGCAGAAGTGTGAAGTATTTGCGATCTGACAATGACGGAGAGTATACCCGCAAGGAGATCTAAGCTTTTTGTGAGGAGTGTGAAAAGATACTTCTCAGTGAAGGGGACTCCTCAGAAAAATGGGATGGCTAAGAGAATGAACAGGACACTCAAGGAGAAAGCAAGATGTACGAGGCTGCAGGCAGGGCTTCCTAAGTTGTTTTAGGTTGATTTAGTGGATGCAGCCTGCTATCTAGTGAATCGATCACCTCACATCAGGTTAGATGGAGGAATTTCAGAGAAGAAATGGTCTGAAAGGAGTATAAACTTGAACCATCTAAGGGTGTTTGGGTGCATGGCATTTGTGCACATCAATGCTGTTGAGCGGAGCAAATTGGATGCTAAGGCAAAGAAGATGGTGTTCTTGGGATATCCATGAGGTGTTAAGGGATACCGACTATGGGATCCCTTGAAGAAGAAGGTCATCATCAGTAGGAATGTGGCATGGAAGGACAGCATGAGTAGCAAATAGTCCAGCAAGATAGTGCTGGACAACTAATCTCTTATTCTGCTTTGCCAGTTGTAGGTGCACCGAGAGGATTTGAGTTTCAGATGGAGGATTCTTCAAAAGAATCTCCACAAGTGGAGAGAATTGAAATGAGTTTAGAAGCTTGGAAGACAAGCAAGAGTGTGCTGGATTAAGGACCGACATCGACGTTGCAATGCACAAGCCAAAGAGGTACATTCAACAGCCAGATCGGTATGGTTTTGAAGATTTGGTGTCATACGCCCTGGTGAAAGTGAATGGAGATCCCTACACCTATGAGGAGGTTGTAGAGAGCTAGGAAAGAGATAGGTGGGTTCAAGCTATGGCTGAGAAAATTCAGTCTCTCCAAAAGAATCAAACGTGGCATTTGGTGCAACCTCCATGGGGGAAGAAACCCATTGGATGCAAATGGATTTTTCAACGCAAAGAGAGGCCTTCAGAGTAGGGAGGTATCAGGTAAAAAGTAAGATTGATGGCCAAAGGGTACTTTTAGAAGGAAGGCATAGACTTCAGTGAAGTTTTCTCTCCGATCATCAGGCATACATCTATCTGGATGCTGCTAAGCATTGTTGCAGCTCAGGACTTGGAATTGGAGCAGATGGATGTTAAGATGATATTTCTTCATGGACATTTGGAGGAGAGCATCTACATGTAGTAGCCACTAGGGTTTAGAGAGCCTATAATAGAAGAGAAGGTATGTTTGCTATAGAAGTCACTGTATGGGTTGAAGCAGTCATTGAGGCAGTGGTACAAGCACTTTGATACCTTCATGAGGAGCATCGACCTTTTTAGATGTGAATTTGATCCTTGTGTATATGTTCAATCTTTGGAGAATGGGTCTAGGCTATTCTTACTCTTATATGTAGATGATATGCTGATAGCATGTAAGAATAAGAAAGTTGTGCATGAACTAAAGGCTACATTGTCTCAGGAGTTCGAGATGAAGGATTTCAGACCTACGAGGAAGATCTTAAGCATGAAAATTCTCAGAGATTTGGATAAGAAGGTGCTGCATTTATCTCAGGATGATTACATTCGAAAGGTCTTAGAAAAATTTGGGATGAAAGAAGCCAAACCGGTAGCATTGCCACTTACCAATAATTTCAGACTTTCGAAGACTATATCACCACAAACTGAGGAGGTGATTCTAGATATGGAGAGAGTTACATATGCTACTGGTGTGGAAAGTTTCATATATACCATGGTGTGTTGTAGGCCTGACATAGCCCATGCAGTGAGTCAGGTGAGTAGATTCATGGCGCAACCTGACAGGGAGCACTGGCGAGCATTGAAAAACATCTTCAGATATTTGATGGATATAGTTGGAGTAGGTATTATCTATGGATAGCTGGAAGGTGTCAAGGGTTGCTCCAACATGTCCAAGAAGATTCAGGAGCTGATAGAAGGGTTCATGGATGCAGATTTTGGTGGAGATGTGGACACCCAATGTTCGATGATAGGATTCATATTTTGCTCGAACGAAGGTCTCATTTCATGGAGATCATACTTGCAGCCCATCACGGCCTTATCCACTACTAAGGTGGAGTACATCGGTATTACAGAAGCTGCAAAAGAGGTTTTATGGTTGAAGGGATTGGCATTGGAGATGGGCCTTGCTTATAAGGCCATTAAGGTGCACTGCAATAGCGAGAGTGCATTGTTACTTGCTCAGAATTTAGTCTACCATACAAGAATGAAGCACATCGACATCAGGTACCACCAAATTAGAGAGCTCGTGGTGGTTGGTGAGATGGAGTTGGTAAAGGTTCATACCAAGAAGAATCCAATTGATGCATTGACAAAAGTTCTTCTATGGGACAGCTTTCACAGATGTATGGCACTGATGCATTTGATGGACAAGAAGGAGTTGCTCCAAGCCTTAGGGCACCAAGGTGGAGATTGGAAGAGCAAGGATGGTTCTCCTAAGGCTTGGAAGATCATGAAGAAGTCAAGGTAGCAGCTCCTGGAGGCTTGGATCGACTGAAGTTGTATCAATTGAGGAGGGTTGATACACTATCGAGCTGGCTCAAATATAGGTTGAGCCGGCTCAGGATGAGATCGAGCTAGCTCGGATCAAAATCGAGCCAGTTCTCTCAGACAAATAGAGAATGTATTTTTAGATATCTATGGCTTGGCAGGTGATCAAGCTGGCTAGAGTGTTCATCGAGCTAGCTCGAATAGGCAGATAGATGAGCACAGGTTTCTTTGTTTGATCTTGGATTGGGTCTAATCCAAGGGATCTTAAGGTTTGAGTTAAGAGGTCTTAAGGTGGCTAACTTATGTATAGGACTGGATCTTTAGTCCTAGGGATGAAAGCATACAAGACATGGGCTTGGATGAGTGCTTTCTTATATGAGTTAGCCTAGAAGAGCTTTTTAGAGCTGAGTCATGTTGACTCAGGAGATTTATATATACTTTGTATATGTAATGTTTTTGACAAGAAGAGAATACAGAAATCCCTTCTCTCTGAAATCCTATTCCTCTCTCTCTCTCTCTTTGGATTTGCCATCCATCTCTTAGTGTCTATTCTTCAGGGCTACTGCCTCCTTCTGGTTAGAGATCTTTAGTTGCTGATTCCAGATCTTCTAATCTTCAGTGAATCAATCTTTTTCAGAGGTGTCTATAGTAGCATAGGAAAATCAACTAACCTACAAGCTATGGCACTATCGTATGGGTCACTTGAGTGATAGGAAGCTCATAGAGTTGAGTAAAAGAGATCTGATTCTAGCATTCAGAAAGGAAGGAGATAACCTATGTGAATCCTATATCTACGATAAATAGCATAAAGTTACATTTGCCAATAGTACCAAGCAGAGTGAAGCTATTTTGGAGCTTGTTCACTCAGATGTATGGGGGGCAGCACTTGTTGTATCTTGAGATGGAGCAAAATATTTTGTCACCTTCATAGATGATTTCTCCAGTAAGGTATGGGTCTATCTGATGAGGGCAAAATCATATATTTTTACCTAATTTAAAATCTGGAGAGCTGAGGTGGAGAAGAAGATAGGACAGCCAATGAAGTATTTGAGGTCTGATAATGGAGAAAAATATACCAACCTAGCATTCAGGAGATACCATGAGGAAATTAGAATAAAATGCTATTATATAGTGAAGACGACCCCTCAACAGAACGGTATCGTGGAGAGGATGAATCGAACACTGATAGAGAAGGCCAGAAGCTTGAGGCTACAAGCATCACTGTCCAAATCATTTTGGGGTGATACTCTTATTTATACATATTTTCTTATTAATAGATCTCTCCATCAAAAATTGAATGGAGGACTTCCAAAGGCTATCTAGAGTGGGAAGAAGGTGGAGCTTAGCCACCTAAAGGTATTCGACTATCTTGCTTATGCTTTGGCAAAAGAAGCCGATAGAAGCAAGTTGGATCCAAAGTCATAGAAGATAATATTTATCATATTTTTATGAGGTGTGAAGGGTTTCTTGCTGTGAGATTCACATTCTCAAAGATGTGTCATCGGTCGAAATATGATATTTGATGAAAAGAGCATCATCTTGAAGCCAAAAAGTATAGATGAAGTTGTGAAGATAACACAGGACAATATGAAAAAGCTCTTAGATACATGTGATTTGCGCTCAACATCAACCTCGGGTCATGTTCAGTTCGAGGTGGAGTTAGGCAGGCATGGTGATACACCTATGTTTTGAAAAATGTATTCTAAAGCCAATCATCTAAGTTGTAGATGATTGAAACTTGTATATGAATTATCTAATAATAATAGTTATTTGGCTGGTTCATCATAAAAGTTTTATCTTTGTTAAACAAACTTCTAAATTATGATGAAGTTCTTAGAACTACAATCAATCGATAAAGGAGGATTTATCGGATGGTTCTTAAACTATTCACAATCCAATGATAAGTAATTAACAAGGACGATAACTTATTGAGTATTGGTCGTTGTATACCATGCATTGGTTGTGCTCGTAACCAAGTATTATGGAGGCATAGGTATGGGATCCAGATGAGATGTAGGAGTATATCTACACTGAACGTGATCAATGTAGCACTCTACTATCAAGAATGGCTAGCTAAGGTCAATGGATATAAGTGTCTCTTCGATCTAAGATCACCATGGTGACTTGCAGGCAACTCATTGTACTTTGATACCGGACTGCCTGTATTTCTAATATAGGTTTGAAAGATTTTTGGTTATGATCAAGTACTTGTGAAGTCAATGTATAAGTCAACATGGGATTGACCACTCTTGATTAACTTCAGAAAAAGAATGTCTCGCTATGTTTTAATTTAGCAAAATCTAGGCCTGGGTAATCCTGACAAGGAGTCATGGGATTTGCAAACTTTGAAACACAATATGGATAACTTGTATGAGTGTCGATAGCTAACTCAAAGTCGTCTTGAGTATTATTGGTCAAAGGGATGAATTATACAGTAACCATAGGCCAGGGTTCTAAGAATATTGCCTTGCATACATTCAATCTATCCGAACGTCGGGTACCATTGCTAAATGATTATTTTGATTAGTACAGAAATTGATCCTTATGTAATCGACTTAGATTCGAACCTATGGGATCACACACATAAGAGGTTGTAAAATGATCAAATGATTGATCGATGATTTAGAATCATTTTAAGGTCAAAAAATCAATACGATTGATGTTTACCCTAAAGCAAGTATTATAGGAGGATCGATTAGCAATTGAATTGCTAATTAGCTTAATTTGATTAAGCAATCAGGTTAAGATCAAGTTTAATTGAATTAGATTCAATTTAAATTATTTTGGATTTAATTTGATTAAGTCTAATTGATTTATTGGATAAGCCAATTGTATGGAAGAACAAGTCCCTATTCGACTAGCTCTTGAGTGTACCTAATTTTTAATTTGATTAAAAATTAAATTTAATTTAAATATAATTAAATTTAATTTAGTTAGATTTTTAATTAGATTAGAATTACTTATTAATTAGGATGACTCAAAACTATTTTGAATTGGGTTCAAATGGTCTTGACCTAGTCAAAGTAGAAGAGTCCTAGTTAGACTAGGACTTCTTTCCTTGCACCAAAAATCTCCAAGCCCCAACTTTTATTTCTAGATTATTTTTGTGATTTTCTCCATGCCTAAGAGAGGTTTTTAATGTCCAATATTTGGAGGTTTTGGATTGAAATTTGACTTGGTCAAATTTTAAAATTGGTTTGGATTTCAACTCTTTTTGAAAGAGTCTTAAGAAACCAAACCACCTTCCTTTTCTTTTGGAAGTTCTCCCATGCCCACCTATTTTTTGGTTGCCCACTTTTCTCCTAATTTTGGGCATTGCCTTTTGTTTCTCCATGCACAAAATTAAGGGGGAGGCATCCAAGAGTTGGATGCCCCCTAAACTCCTCCTTGGTTTCTTAGTAAGACTACGTTTTGACCTAGTCTACTAGATATAATAAGTGTTGGGAATTATGTTCCAAAGCCAATCATTAGTCTGTTGACGGTTGAGATATTGTAATTAATTTATTAATTAATAAAAAATATTTTGATATTCTTTTTCATCACAAGTTTACATCTTCTAATAAACTCCATTATTGTGATGAAGTCCTTCGGACTATTTAGTTTTGATAAAGAGAGAATTTATCGATTAGTCCTTAAATTTGTTCATGACTAAATGATAGGATGGTAATTAGGATGACAGCATCTATCGAGCATAGGTCACTATATGCTATATAGGTTGGTTGTCCTCTTAACCAAAGTGTGTAGAGACACTGGTATGGCATGCAGATGAGATGCATGGATACATCGTCATTGAATGTGATCAACACTAGAGCATTCTACTATCGAGAATATCTCTAATGGGATATAGGTAGAAGTATCCCTTAGACCTGAGATCATTTTAGTGACTTGCAAGCAACACACTATGCTTTGGTACCGAACTAACTGAATTTCTAATTCAGCAATGAAAGGCTTCTGGGCATAGTCATGTACTTGCAAAGTTGGAGTGTGATCAAGATGAAATTGATCACTTTAAGAGTTGGAAAAGAATGTATCACTATATTTCAATATAGCAAAATCTTGATCAGGATAATCTATCAGATAGATTTGATATTTTAAAATATAATATAGACAATCTGATCAAAGTTGATAGTTGAACTTTGATGTGTCCTATGAGCATTGTTGTCAAGGGGATGAATTATATGGAAACTATATCCATATGGGTTCTAAGGATGGTGTTCTGCACCTTCGACCTATCCGATCGTCGGATATCATTGCTAGATGATCACTTCAATTGGTACAAAAATTTATTTCTATGCTACCGACTTAGGTTTAGACCTATGAGGTCATGTACATTAGAGCTTACGATCTAATCGGATGGTTGATCAATGATTAAGAATCATTCTAAGGTTAAACAATCACTACGATTGGTATTTAACCTAGTGCAAGTATTATGGGAGGATCGATTAGCAATTAGATTGCTAATTGGCTTAATTTGATTAAGCCAATAGGCTGAGATTAAGTTTAATTAAATATAATTTAATTAAATTTAGTTTGGGCTTGATTGGATCAAGTCCAATTGGTTCATTGGATAAGCCAAGTGCAAGGAAGAACTAGTCCTAATCTAACTAGGACTCGGATTAACCCAATTTTTTAATTTGATTAGAAAATAAATCAAAATTAAATCTAATTTAATCTAATTTAATTAAGTTCTTAAATGGATTAAGATATTTTTTAATTGAATTGATTTAATCTTGATTTTATTTGGTTAAAAGATCTTGTTTGACCAAGTTAAAATAGGAGTCCTAGTGTGACTAGGACTCCCTATCTCCTTGCGCCACCTTGGTCCCAATGCCCCCCATCCTATTTTTTAGGTATTTTTCATGGAAAATCTCTTTCTTCTTGATTTTCACACCCTCTCTCTTCCTCCAAGTCATATTTGGAAGTTAGGTGGAAGACCAAGTCAAAGGAAGAATTGGTTTTGCTTAGGATTCTATGAGATAGAATCCTTGTTGATCAAAATATCTTCTCCTGAGTGCCACCCCTTCTTTTATTTAATTTTTCTCTTATTCTATGAAAATAATCTCCTTTTTTGTGTGCCCTTTTTTGCTGTTTCATCCCAAAAATTGTGGAGGAGGCGCCCAAGAGTTGGGCGCCCCAACAACTTTCCATGTTTGGATATTCCTAGTCTAAGAATTTGACCTAACTTGGACTCTACTTTTTATCTATTTAGTGGATGAATTTTATTCTAATTTTTTTGTAGAATATAGATCTTTGGGAGAGATTTGGGATGTGCAAAAATTAGAGGAAGAGGATCCTTGGGAATGGGGTTTCCATAGGCACCAAACTAGGTGGCTAGGTGAGAGAAAAGAGAAAAAGAAGAGGGTCATTTTCTAAGGCTATTTTATTTTCAATCTCTCCTTCTTTCTTTTGAGTTTTTTTGAGAGAGTCTCAGATAATCAAACTCTCATCTTCCTTCTCATATTTTGGAGAGTCCAAATTTTAAAGAAGGGAGCATCGAATCGACCATCGAAGAAGGATCAGCACAGTACTAGCATGCTATGCTGATTTCCTGCATCGAACTTCAGATCAGAGATCGTAGGCTCGTGTGGATGACTCTTAGAGGCTGGATGTGTGTGTGGATCATGACTTCATCCTCAAGCTAAGATCAGTAAGTTAGAATATCTAAACTTGCTCAGATAATAGATCTGATCTATAAACTTCATACCTGCATTTGATGTAGTCTAGATCTAGGTTGATTTGATCAATCTTTTTTCTTTCTTTTTTAATTTTAATTTATAATTTAATATCATACCTTGATCATATAATAGATCTGAGATCTATATATTTACATGATTATTTAAATAAATTTTAGATTTATTTAAGTTTTCTACTGTAAGATCTTGAAAAAGTTTCAAGATCTACCAATGAAATCCTAGATTTGGTTCCTTCAATAAGGAGGATGCCTCCTTTCATGGGTGGATGTGTAAAACCTGAAAAAAATGATTAAGAAATAGAAGAAAAGGAGGAGCCTTGGGATGCTTTGGATGCCAAGTTTCATGAAGGAGACACCTCATTAAGCCATCAAAAGTTGATGTCTAAAAGAGACAAAGGTAAAAGAAAATTATTTTCTCTTCTAGTTTTCTTTCAAGCTTCTCTTTCTTACTTTTCTATGTCATTTTTCTCTGAGAAAAATCTAAGAGAGAGAGAGGTAGAGGGCGTAGAGGATGAGTGCTCCAAGGAGTTGAGATATGGTGGTCCTCTTTGGATATGATCTGATCACATCCTAATGAGAGAAGAAGAAGAGAAGAAGGTCTTCTCTTAGGGTTTCTTTAAGAACCCTTCTTCTCCATCTTTTTGTGTGATTTTTTAAAGAGAAAAATCATGGAGAAAGAGATCTAAAAATATAAAATATTCTAGCAGAGAAGGTCTCATCTTGTCCTAGAATGGAGATGCATTCAGGACATCAAAGGTTGATGTGCCGAAAGAGAAGATCTATCTTCTCTTAGGATAGTTTTTAGATCTTTTATTTTTTGATTTTTAGAAGATCCAAGATTTAAATTTCTCTCTCAATCCTCTTAGTATTCTTCATCTCTTGAAGGATCCAAGAGATCTAAAGAATATCTTTTTGATTAACCATCAGAAGGGATCCATGAGAAGCAAGCACTTCGTGCAGATCTTTATTCGACGAACCTTCGATTTGTGTTGTAGCCTCGTGTGGACTATCTATAGAGGCTAGATGCGTGTATGGCTCCAAGCAATAAGAACAACATCTAGACTCGATCATGGTGTTCTCGACCCATGTGAAGGTAAGAGATTTGATCTCTTCTCTCATCTAGATGCGATCTAAAATTTGATCTAAAACTGTTCTAGATCTAGGGTATTGATCTGATCAATACCAAAGCACTTTAATTTTTAGATTTATATATACATTATGATATGTTATAGATCCTAGATGTAGGATTTAGAAATTAGATTATATGCTTTTGTAGATTAAATAGTTTAATCTACATCTTCCATTGTGATTTATTTTGAAAAAGTTTTGAAATACAAGCAAGAAACCTGCATGTTTTCCAACAGTGGTATCAGAGCATCTAGGTTCTTGTATGACATGATCATGTTTGCATTAAAATAAATCTGAAAATAAAATTTTAAAGATCGTACATACTGATATAAGATTGTCCTGCTGTAAGTTTTATCCCTTATAGTAGAGAGGTTGTCCTAGTATATGCTGATCTAATTTTGAATCATGAATAAGTTAGATATGATATAAATAATTTTATGATTTATTTTTTAATTTTAAATATAAAATTAAATAAATTTTAGATCTATTTTAGATTATTTAGATTAGATCTAAATAATATTAGGTCAGATATATTGATTATAAGGTTGTCCTACTATAAGGTTTATCCCTTATAGTAGAGAGGTTATCCTAGTATATGCTGACCTAAATAATCTAAATCATAAATATATTAGATAAGTTTTAAAGTAATATATAATTTATTTTTATATTTTAAATCTAAAATTAAATAGTTTATGATCTAATTTTGATCATTTAGATGTGATCCATATGATATGTTTCATGTTTTGATCTAGATCTTCATATTGCATATGTTGATATATAGCTTTTTTTGAATCTAGTTTGTATCTATATGATATATAAGTTTTGTAGGATTTAAATTATGAACTTACTTTCTATAAAATCTTAGATTTGAAATACTAGGACATGATCAAAACATTGAAAAAAATCAGGCCTAAAATCATGTATTGAATATGATTCAATATAAACTGTTTATAATTTGAAAATGTTTCAAATGATCAAATCAGAAATTAGTTATGAGGTTCCATAAACTCAAACCCATAAGCCTTAAACTTAATTAAGAATTAAGTAATTGTTTAGGATCTAGATTTCTGATTTGAAGATCCTATGATAATTTCATAAAACATGGGTTAAAGGATAATGGGTTAGCTTTGATCAGGTCAATAACTAGGTTAGATCTAGGGTTAGATAAAATATGGACTAAATTAAAAAATTGATTAAATCTAGTTAATAGTTAATTAAGATTAGGTCATTTCTTTTTTATAGATCAATTCAATAGTTGTAGTTGATCAAAGTCCATATATTTAACAAATGGACCATGATCGTGGCTCAGTGGTTAAGCCCGAGTCTTTAGGCAGACCAAATCAAAATTGACAAATCGATTGGTGTCTAAGGTAAGTCTGGCATTCTTAGACTGATGGTTTTTAATTGACAGCCCACTTACTTGACCATTTCTAATGGTGTCTAAGGCAAGCCTTGGCAGACCCTCCCACCTGATGGAACTAGATCTAGGGTTTCAGGGCTAATCTTGAAACTTTTCAAGATCAGGTAGCAAAAGACTAAAATAAATTAAAATTTATTTTATAAAGATCAGAGAACCCCTAGATCTAAGATCCTGTTATATGATTATAGCATGAGATTAAATAAAAATTAAAAATATTAGAAAGAAAAATATGTTGATCATATCAACATGCAACTACATTACATCTAATGTAGATATGTAATAATAGATCAGATCTATATTACCTATGCAAGTTAGATATTTTAACCTACTAATCTAGGCTGAAGGATGATCTTTGAGTTTCACACATGTTTGGCCTCTAAGAAATATCCACACGAGCCTACGAACTTTGATCAGAAGTTCGATGCAGGAAATCAACATAGTATGCTAGTACAATGCTAATCCTTCTTCGACAGTCGATTCGGTACTTCCTTCTTCAAGACTTGGACACTCCAAAAAATTAGAAGAAAAGGAAGAGACTTTTGATCTAAAATAGTACTCAAAAATCTGAAGGGAAATCCTGATTTTTCGATCCAGGTTCGTCCAGATCTGATTAGATCAAGAGATATATTTCAAAAATTTTCTCTTGATCTCAATCAGATCTTGATATGTTTCAGATCTGATTCTTATTATTTTAATAAATAAAATAAAATAAGATAAATTAAATCAAATTTAATTTACCTGATTTGGGTAATCCTATTACCCTGTAGATGATCCTGATTGCAGCGGAAGGTTCTGGATCTAGCCACGCAAGCGCCTGGCCTCTACCGGTATCCACTCGGGTTGGATCTGAAGATCCTCTTCTTCTCTATCACACCTCCAAAAATTAGATCTGGATCTGATCTTGGAGGATCTTCAAAACTCTTTTGAAGATCAGCAGTCGTCCTTTGCAGCAGCGCAGCCTTCTAGCTTTCTGATCGCCTTTCTCTTGATCTGAATCGCACCAACTAAGTCCAAAACTCCTTTGGACATGGAGAGGAGAGGGAGAAGATGGACTTGGCATGGAGGAGGAGGGGAGAGGCAGCCTTGGGGCGTGGGAATTTTCATTTTTTTGAGTTGGGCGCAGGGTCTTATTTATAGACTATGCGTGATCCAACTCCTCTTCTTCCCAACCAATCACAACCCTTTGTGAAATCAGATCTAAATCTGATTGGTGGGAATAGAGTCCCTTGGATTCCTCCTTAGAGGGCACCTAAGACCAGTCAAAGTTGGTTCTTAGGAGAACTCTAATTGGAATCCAAAAAGGAGATGGAGTCCCTGTCCAACAGGGACTCCTGGCGCCTCCAGCTTGGGCACACGCCAAGGGTGGCGTGCGCCCTCCTCCTTGCCAGGTTCTGGCAGGGGGACAAGCCCCCACCAGCTCTCCAATAGGTGCATGACATGTGGACAGAAGTCAAAGTGTCAATGGTCAACATTTGACCAGTCAAAGGTCAACTTTTGACCAAAGTCAAAGGACGAGAAATGGCAGGTGACCAAAAATGGTAGGTATTGTCTTACAAAATAAGACAACCCTTTTCTGACTTGGACAACCTCCAGTCAGACCAAGTGAAGGCCTCTGATTGAGCACAAACTCCTTTGGCTCAGTCAGGACAACTATTTATGATAGTAAAAGAAGAACGTTAGGTTCAATCGAGTGCTAGCACGATTTTCTTGAACCTAATTGAATCTCATTCAGATCAATTGAACTAGGATCAGTTCAATTGATGATCACCAGATTCAAACCCTTGTTTGTGTGACCCAGTTAGGTTCAGTTCTGTATGGTAATGGGATATGTCATGATCTCTATCATCGACATCATCGAAACTCCTTTCGATGGATCAGAACTCTTCTGATTCGAACAGCTAGAATGATCGATCATCTAAATCATTCTAATTGCTCCCAAAATCCACCAGTGACACCTAGCAGTATATGGTGGCAACCCATCAGAGCTGAATGCGAACCTCTTGGTGCAGCTACCTGTGTGATTAAGTTCTTCTATCTTGAGCCCCGATCAGATTAGGGTTAAGGTGAACTCGTCAAACCCTAGTCTTCTGTCATATGATGTAATCATTCGATTCAAGTCCGATGTGAAAATCTAAATAGAAACTCTTTCTATTATTTCACTCTGCCATGGCCATGGCTTCTGGACTTGATTCTCATGATCATCATAGGGCTGCTCCTCTACCACCGAGGTAGATAGATTCCATCTTGATGCAATCCAGTTCCTACAATGAACATGCTATAGCCAACATACACCTCAGGGTTCCATATGGCTAGGAGACCGAGTAATGGTGTAGTCAAACTATAACACCCTCAAGGTGAACTGCCGATGCACCTCAGGTCAAAGAACCAGACACACTACTGCAGCATCGAGTCAGTCATTGACGAGAAGGTAGACTTCCTAATGACTACTCGAGGTGGTCACGCTCAGTGCCCTCGTTCTCTAACGAGTACCTGTACTCTCGCTCCGGTGTCTCCACACCGTAGACTCAAGACTCATCTACTAAAGAGAAGCGATTGTACACCAACCTTCCGGATCAATCACCATCCTCGTGATGATCCTATGGTCGGGAGCATTTTATGAGTTAATAATGATTATTCATGTCTTAAATTTTCAACTCTTGAAAATATGAATTATCATTACCATTAACTCAAAGGATGTATCACAGACACTAAATACACATATGTGATAGAAAATAACCCATTTTATTGATTATAGTCAAAATTATAATTTTGCCCCTAGAAGTGTATTACAAGTGTCAGCCAATTCTGGCTTCTAGGGCACATATATCTAACAGATCCAAATATTTGATTTCTTTTCTAATATTCTTGGGGCGCCCAACTCTTGGGTGCCCCCATCTTTTTCTTTAGCGTGGACCACCATAATTTGTCACACAAAACTTCTCTAATTCTCATGAAAAATCTAGAGAAAAAATAGGAGTATAGGTAGCATAAGGAAGGAGAAATTTTGTTTGCAACAAACTCTATCAAATAGAGTTTGATTTCAAAACAACTCTCCAAATTTGACTTGGTCCATAACCACTTGCCATGTAAGAAAGAAGGGAGGGAGTTGGGCATGCATGAAGGCCTGAGAGAAAGGGTTTTCCATGAAAAAATTCTAAAAGATAGGTATGGGGGCGTGGGGTGGGCATGAGATATCAAGTGGTGCAAGGAAAGAAGTCCTAGTCTCACTAGGACTTCTAATATAACTTGGTCAAACATGATTTTTGAACCAAATTAAATCAAAATTAATTGAATCAAATTAGAATAGGTCTTAATCAAAATTAAATTTTGATTTAATTTTTTAATTAAATTAAAAAATTGGATTGACCCAAGTCCTAGTTGAACTAGGACTAGTTCTTCCTTACACTTGGCTTATCTAATAAACTAATTGGACTTGATACAATCAAGTCCAAACCAAATTTAATTAAATTATATTTAAATAAAATCATTCTTAATCTTCTGACTTAATCAAATTAAGTTAATTAGTAATTGAATTACTAATCAATCTACTTGCAATACTTGCACTAGGTTAAACATCAATCGTATTGATCATTTAACCTTAGAATGATTCTTAATCGTCGATCAACCATCTGATCAGATCGTGAACTCTAATATGTATGACCCCATAGATCCAAACCTAAGTCGATAGCATAGAAATAAATTTCTATACCAGTCAAAGTGATCACCAAGTAATAGTACCTGATGGCCGGATAGGTCGAATGTGTGGAACAAACATCCTTAGAACCCATGTAGATATAGTTTTTATATAATTCATTCTCTTGACCAAAATGCATATAGGACACCTCAAAGTTCAACTATCAACTTTGATCAGGCTATCTACATTGTATTTCAAAATATCAAATCTATCTCATGGATTATCCTGGCTAAGATTTTGCTATATTGAAATATAGTGATACATTCTTCTCCAACTCTAGGAGTGGTCAATCCCATTTGGATCACACATAAACTTCGCAAGTACTTGACTATGCCTAGAAGCCTTCCATTACTGAATTAGAAATTCAGTTAGTTTGGTACCGAAGCATAGTGAGTTGCTTGTAAGCCACTGAGATGATCTCGATCTTAGAGACACTTATACCTATATCCCATCAGAGACATTCTCAACAATAAAATGCTCTAGAGTTGGTCACGTTCAATGATGATATACCCTTACATCTCACTTGTATGCCATACTAGTGTCTCTAGACTCCTTGGTTAAGAGGATAACCAATCTATATGGCACATAATGATCGATGCTCGATAGATGCTGTCATTCTAATTAATAGCCTATCATTTGCTCGTGAACAATTTTAAAAATTAATCAATAAATCTTCTCTTTATCAAATCTAAATAGTCCTAAGAACTTCATCACAATAATCGAGTTCATTAGAAGATGAAAACTTATGATAAAAATGCCAAAAATATTTTTTATTAATTGATAAATTAATTACAATTATAATAAAGCTCAATCATCAATAGGCTGATGATTGACTTTGGGATACATTTTCCAACAACTTTCAGTTATCCTAAAGCCACTCGACATAGTATCTTATACCCATCTTTGACTTATGGTTGTCGAACTTCTTTATCGTTAGGACTTTAGTAAAGGGATTGGCTAGGTTCTTCTTTCCATCGATCTTCTGAAGGTTGACGTCACCTCAATCCACGATCTTTCGAATAAGATGGAAACAATGCAGTATGTGCTTCGTCTGCTGGTGTGCCTTTGATTTTTTTGCCTGAGTAATGGCACAAGTGCTATCGCAGTAGAGTAGGACTGGGCCATTAAGAGAGGATGCTACTCCGAGCTCGATGATGAACTTCCTTAGCCATACAACATTTTTCATGGTATTTGATGTTGTGATGTACTCCACTTCACAAACAGAGTTTGCCACAGTATGCTGCTTGGAATTTTTTTAGCAGATGGCTCTACCATGTAGAGTAATGATATAACTCGACATGCTTCTATTATTATCATGGTCAGATTGAAAGCTAGAGTCTGTAAACTCTATAAGTTTTAGATCTGACTCACCATAAATTAACCATTGGTCTTTACTATTTCTCAAATACTTAAGGATGGCTTTAATCACTTTTTAGTGATTTTCTCTAGGATAAGATTGGTATCTACTCACTACTCCTAGTGAGTATGCCACATCTGATCTCATACATGTCATGGCATACATGGTAGATCCCACTATCGAAGCATATGGGACTCTACTTATATGCTCTCTCTCTTCAGGAGTTATCGGACAATCCTTCTTAGAGAGAAAAATTTTATGGCCTATCGGAAGAGCCTTTTTTGAAATTCTCTATTTTGAACCTCTTCAGCATAGTATCATGTACGTGGATTGAGAAAACTTAAGTATCCTTTTAAATCTATCCCTATAGATCTTCATCCCTAAGATGTAGGATGCTTCATCCAAATCTTTCATGAAGAACTGAGATGACAATCAAACTTTTATTCCCTACAGTGCGGGAATGTCATTCTCGGTTAAGAGAATATCTCCATGTACAATACAAAAAATATCACTATTAGATCATTTGCCCATTTATAAATGTACGGCTCTTCTCCATTTTTAATAAAGTCAAATGTTTTGATTACCTTATCAAAATGCATGTTCCAACTCTGAGATGCCTGCTTCAATCCATAAATAAATCTCTGAAGCTTGCACACCTTGAACTCATCTGTGGATGTGAATCCTTCAGGTTGTATCATATACACCTCTTTGATCGGCTCTCCATTAAGGAAAGCTGTTTTCACATCCATCTACTAGATCTCATAATCTAGATGGGCATCTATCACAAGCATTATCTGAATGGATTTGAGCATTGCCACAGGAAAGAACGTCTCATCATAGTCAATACCATAACGTTGATGACATTCCTTGGCAACCAGATGAGCATTATAGATCTTCACCTTTCCATCTACGTCCCTTTGTCTTTTGAAGATCTACTTACATCCAATGGGTTTAACCCCTTTTGGTGGATCAACCAATATCTACACATCATTGATCTTCATAGACTCTATTTCAAATTTCATGGCCTCAAGCCATTTCTTGAAATTAGGTCTCTATATAGCATCCATATAGATAATCGGATCCTCATTGTTCTTATTGAGTTTGATGAGATCACCGTTCTAGACCAAGAAACTATAGTATCTATTCGAGTGATGCGGTATCTATCGGATTGCCTTAACGGTGCAGGTACATTGGGCTCTAGATCTGATCTAATCAAATTTAACTTAGGTTCAGCTATAGGTGTCGGTCTTTCTACCTATTGAACTTCATCAAGTTCAATCTTAGAGACAACAGTTTCTTCACCAAGAAACTTCTTTTCCAAAAAGGTTGCTTTAAGGCTGATGAATATCTTTTGCTCATCAGCATGGTAGAAAAAAATATCCTTTGATCTCTTTTGGGTACCCTATGATATGCACTTATCAGACCTAGATCCAAGTTTATTTTTAACTAACCATTTGACATAAGTTGGGCACCCCCAGATCTTTAGATGTGAAAGTATTGGCTTATGTCCTGTCCATATCTCATATGGAGTCTTAACTATAGATTTTCTTGGAATCCTTTTTAATAGATAGCAAGCTGATTCGAGTGTGTATCCCTAAAAGGTATCGACAAGCTAACAAAACCCATCATGGATCGGACCATGTCTAACAGAGTTTAATTTCTCCTTTCAGATACACCATTATGCTGTGCTGTTCCTGGAGGAGTCCACTAGGAAAGAATCCCATTCTCTCCTAGATATGTGAGAAACTCACTAGAAAGGTATTTTTCTCCTCGATCAGATCGAAGAATTTTAATACTTTTCTCAGTTTATTTTTTTACTTCACTTCAAAATTGTTTGAACATTTCAAATGAATCTTTGTGTTTCATTAGATAGACATATGTATATTTGGATAAGTCATCTGTGAAAGTGATGAAGTAGAAATATATATCTTTAATACTTGTGCTCATTGGTCCACATACATCAGTATGTACTTGACCTAAGAGCTCAATGGCTCTCTCACCTTTTTTAGTAAAAGGTGACTTAGTCATTTTACCAAGAAGACAAGACTCACGAGTTGGAAGTGATTCACAATCACTGACTTTGAGGATTTTCTTTTGCATCAACCTATTTATCCTGTTCTGGTTTATATGACCTAGCCTATAGTGCCACAAGTAGATATCTGACACACTATCTAATCTAGGGTGCTTGCCAGTTGAATAAACTATGTTAACAAGTTGTGATAGCATATACACATCATTATTCAAATGTCTAGAGAAAATAGTAACACCATTTATAATGATATTATAACACTATTTCTTTATTAAAATTTTATAATTATTTTTGGTCAGAAGACCTATAGAAATGACATTTAAAAAGAAATTTAGATAGAAATGACAATCATCAAGAATAATAATATGGGACTTAAATATAAGTTTCAAGATTTCTAAAGCTAGAACTGGAACTAGTCTTACATCTCCAACATTCTGGAGCCTCTCATCTTGCTCGAATCTCCTACTGACTTGCAACCACTGCAATAAATTTCAAATATGGTAAGGACTATTGGTATCCAATATCCAGTCAGTAAAATCAGAAATAAAGAAGTTGCAAGGAGTTATCATATAAATACCTTGCCTAGTAATAGCTTGCTTCTTTCTCTATTTGTTCGGATCTAAGAAGATAGTGTACTGAGGATAGTTGCTCTTCTAGTGTCTCCACTTCTTGCAAAAGAAGCATTCAGCTTGACTCTTATCGAACTTGATCTTCCTGGTCTGGCCCTACACGGATGTCCCAGCTTGAACTTGCACCTTCTTACCATTCTTCTTCTTGTTCTTCTTTCCTTAAAGGGTCGAGAACCAAAAGATGAACCTCCCACTAAGTTCACTGACTTCTTATGGAGTTGGTGATCCTTCTCAAAGTTTTAAAGTAACCCCAATAACCCATGGTAGTCTACTTCAGACTTTATCATTCTATAATGAGTAAGAAATGAGAGATAGGACTTGGACAATAAGTTTAGTATTTCATCTTTTCCAAGCTGCTTATACAAGAAAAAGTCGAGCTTGCTTAATCGCTCTATCAGCATGATCATGTACAGTACATGATCAATGACAGAGGCTCCATCCCACATTCTGGTGTTGAAGATGGCACAACCAATCTTGTGCCTTTCAATGTCATCGGGATTGCCAAAAGAATCCTCCAATACTTGAAGCATATCCTTTAGCTGAGCCATCTTGAATCTACAACTGAACTTGTCGCTCATGATAGCCAGCATAATATAGCACATAATGGTTCGATCACTGAGCCACTTCGAGTAAGTATCTCTGACTGTTCCACGTGCATTGAAAGTTAGCTCCTCAGGTGTATGATCCGTCAACACATACAGGATCCGTTCATGCTCTAGGACTATCTTCAACTTTTGGTACTAGCTATCAAAATTGAGTCCCACCAATTTATCATTATCCAATAATGATCAAAGCGATAGAAAAGTGGCCATATCTGCATTAAAAAAATTAAAATCTAATTAATAATTAATTCATTAAATCTAAAAATTTAGATTTTAATCAAAAGATTCTTCCATTATTTTATTTGAATTGGTAGTCTCTACCTCTAATTCAAAAAATTACTCTAATTCCTTAGTGGATACTAGAATCCACATAGACTGCATACAAGCCTATCTTTGGTTGGCCAATCGATGTACATCTAAGGATAGGTTCATAATCAATTATTTTTCTAAATAATTTTTAGTAATTAAATTTTACTCCAGTCCCTAATCAGTAGGCTTTGGCCTCTACTAAAAAGGTCCGATTAGGTCCAACCATTAACATGACCATACTTGGTCCATCAAACCAATTAATGATGAGGCCTAACTTTGGTTGGCTAACCTAACCATCATTTAGAAAGATACAACCAAGAAATCATATAATGAATGATAATTTTATTAGTCGATAAGCACCAAACCTTTAGGCCTCCAATGATTATACAACTGATGGACCCATTATCATCCACTTAATGGAAGGCTATGATCTAGTTATCATCATAACTATTTCATTTTAAGGATCTAATAATTTTAAAGAATTTTAATTTTAAATAAAAAAAAAGATCAGATGAATCAGCTTGTCATGATTCTCCGATTGGCTTCACCAAGTCAGCTTAAGGGAGACCATTAATAGGCTAATCTAGGAGTACTTAAATCAGTCACATTGATTTACCTAGCTGACATGGGTCAGCTCGAATAGTCAAGTAATCTGATCAAAACATAATTTTACTAAGAGGTCAGGTAAGTTCAATCAGTGGGAGGGTCTGCCAAAGCTTGCGTTAGACACCATAAAAAATGACCAGGTAAGCGGACTGCCAATTAAAGACCATCGATCTGGTTTACCTTAGATACCAACTAATTTAATTAGTTTTGATTAGATCAACCTAACAGTTTGTGCTAAACCACATAGCCAAGAATCAAATCCATCTTAGGTCTCGTTAAAGACATGGACTTGACCAACTACAATTATTGTAATTGATCTAGAGAATCCTTGACCTAATCTAAGACAATAATTGATTAGATTTAGTCAATTCTCTAATTAAGTCCATTCTTTAATCTAATCCTAGGTCTAATCCAATTAATGGACCTAATCCTCACTAATCTATTTAATCCAATATGTTACGATTTGTGTCTTAGGATCTTTAATTCATAATCCTAGATCCTAAACAAACAACTTCTTAATTCTTAATTAAGTTTTAGGCTGAGGGTTGGGATTTGGCTTTACAAAAATAATTTTCATATTTATAAAATATTTTGATAATATGGTTCTACCAACCAAGTTGCATGTTTGATTCATAATCAATATGCAAATAAAATAAGCATAAAACTACTTTAGATCTAATCTAAATAGGTTCATATAAGTGAAACCATTTCAACTCCAATCAATCATAAATTATCATAGAACAAATCTAATATATTTATGATGATTAAAATTAAATTAAAATATTTTTAATTAGATCATAAATTTTTTTAGATCTAATCTAAAATTTTATGATCAATATTTTAGATCAGCACATACTATGACAATCTCCACTATAAGGGATAAATCTTACAGCAGGACAATCTTATAATCAGTCCATGCAATCTACAACTTTTATTTTTAAATATAAAAATCTTTTAAATCTAATAAATTATAAATAAAATTAGATCATATATAATAAATTTATGATAAGAAATAGATCTACACGATCTAGGACAACCTCTCCACCATAAGAAAAAAACCTTACATCGAGACAACCTTATATCAGTTCGTGTGATAATAATTTCTAATTTTAGATTTAATAATTAGATTATAAATTAGATCTAATCTAAAAACTAATCTAAATATATAAAAATAATTATGTAATAATGAACCTAGGCTCTAATACCAATTGATGGAACCAGATCTAGGTTTTCAGGATTAGATTTTGAAAACTTTTTCAAGATCAGGCAGACTAAAATAAATTAAAATTTATTTTATAAAGATCAAAGAATCTCTAGATCTAAGATCCTATTATATGATTATAGCATGAGATTAAATTAAAAATTAAAAATATTGAAAAAAAAGAACATGTTGATCATATCAATATGCATCTACACTGCATCTAATGCAGGTATATAATAATAGATAAGATCCATATTACCTATGCAAGTTAGACATTCTAACTTACTGATCTAGGCTGAAGGATGAAGCTCAAAACTACATACGTATCTGGCCTCTAAGAGATGTCCACACAAGATCACGAATCCCGATCAGAAGTCCAATGTAGAAAATCAGCACAGTATGCTACTACTGTACTAATCCTTCTTCGACGGTCAATCTGGTATTTTCTTCTTCAAGACTTGGATACTCCAAAAAATTAGAAGAAAAAGAAGAGACTTTTGATCTAAAACAACACTTAGAAATCTCTATGAAAGAGGAGGAGAAAGGAAGAGCAAAAGAACCCCAGAAGAAGATCCTCTTCTTCTTTACTTTTCTCTCACCTAGACACCTAGATTGGTGTCTATGAAATCCCCATGCCCCAAGGGTCTCTCTCTTTGATTTTCACATGCCAAAGATCCATCTTAATGATCTAGAATCAATATAAAATTCAGCCCAAAATTCTCTTTAAATAGAGAGTTAGGATAGACTCCTTGTCTAGGTCAAATATCCAGCAAGGAATGTCCAAAAAGGGCAAGACTTGGGACGCCCAACTCTTGGGCACCGCCTCCTTTTTCTTTGGCATGGACCATCACAATTTGTTGCACAAAACTTCTCTAATTTTCATAAAAATTCTATAGAAAAAATAGGAGTATAGGCGGCATAAGGAAGGAGGAATTCTGTTTGCAACAAACTCTATCAAATAGAGTTTGATTTTAAAACAACTCTCCAAATTTGACTTGGTCTATAACCACTTGCCATGTAAGAAAGAAGGGAGTTGGACATGTGTGAAGGCCTAAGAGAAAGGGTTTTTCATGAAAAAATTCTAAAAAATAGGCATGGGGGTGTGCGGTGGGTGTGAGATATCAGGTGGCGCAAGGAAAGAAGTCCTTGTCTCACTAGGACTTCTAATTTGACTTGATCAAATATAATTTTTAAACTAAATTAATGTTAGATATGTGTGCCCTAGAAGCTAGAATTGGCTAATACTTGTAATATACATCTAAGGACAAAATTATAATTTTGACTATAAATAATAAAATGGATTATTTTCTATCACAGTATGTATTTGAAAGTGTCTGTGATTGATAGGAACGCGATGCTGTCGTTAAGACACCGTGTTTATCAGTTTAATCCGACTTCTTAAAATCATTAAAATTGCGTAGATAGTAGTGAGTCGGGTCGAATCCACAGGGAAGGTAGTGTTTTTAGATTTAAAATCTTTGATTTTTAAAAGAAAAAAAAAAAAAGAAGAGTTTTGGGATCAAAAGTGAAGTCGGAAAATAAAAAGCAAAAATTAAAAGATGCAAGAATTTAAACTTAGTACTAAGATCTACTAGTTAGATCTTAGCATCTACTTGTAAAGCAATAATTTAAAGTGCAGAAATTAAATTACAATAAAAAGCAAGAAATTAAAATGCAAAAATAAAATTTTTATTAACTAAAATTTCAGAATTTAAATACATAAAATTTAAAAAGAAAAAAAATAAAATAAAATAGCCTGATCTCTGATCTTTGATTGGCATTGGCAGAAAGATGGTGTAGAAGCTCGGCTCTTCTTCTCGACACCCGTTGCTTTGAAGCAGCCTTTAACCCATAGCCTGACTTCGCCCTGTACCAAAGCTTCACCTTGATCGGAGATGTTAATTTTTGATGGCCTGGGGTCCTTTTTATAGAGCTAGGAGGGCTGGATATTTTTTCTAAAGGCAATATGGGACTAATAGCCTTTGTAATCGTAAAAATATAAAGAAATTTGGAGAAAATTTGAATCAAAATAGCTTTGATATGACTTTGGTAAATTTGATAAAATCCAGCCGTTCAACAGAAATCCAACGGTCCAAAAATCATCAAAATCGGATGCAGATAAGCTCAGATCGGGTCGGATTAAATTCTGTCCGTTGGATCGCTCTTGATCAAGGAAATCTGGCTGCAAATCGTGCTTCGGGAGTCTTGATCACCGCCGGCAGCATTCTGGACCATCGAATCATCGCCTGGATCGAGCACTGCCGTCCGATGGTGATCCGCATGATGTTTGTATCTGAATAAAATTCGGAAGCAACCACAGCCGTCCGATCCTGACCGCAAACAACCACATCCGTCCGATCGCGCAATAACTATTCCCATGGACCGCATGGACCGGCTGCACCGCACACCGCAACCAATCAGCACCACTGTTGTCGGATGAAAAGACTAAATTACCCTTGTGAGCCGCGATAAATTTCTGTAGACCCTTAAGGGGTCTAGGTCCACCACGTGGCAATCTCTGATTCGCCGGAATTTGCTGAGCTGGCGGTCCACGCCTAGATCATGGACCGGCTGATGGCTTCAACGGCTGAGTCGGCTTGATGGCTTGGCTTGGCTTGGTGGCTCGGCTTACGGAGCCGGCTGAGCCATTTTCTTTTTTTTTATTTAATTTTTATTTATTTTATATCTTTCAAAATTCATATCTTTTCCATTTTAGCTCCGTTTTACTTGAAATTTATTTCGTTGTGATCAGAAAAAATGAGCTCTTTCTATTGATAATAAAATTTTATTTTTTAATTTTTATTAATTTTTATTATTTTTTTAATTAATTTTTTAATTAATAAAAATATGAATTTTTCAAAAATTATATATAAATTGATTATTAATTCTTAAAAATTAATATCAATTAATTGATAAATTAATACTTTTATTGATGAATTTATGGTACTTATCACACCCCCCAACTTAAGCTTTGCTCGTCCTCGAGTAAAGAAAGAATTTAGTTTTAAATACCTTTTAACTTTAGAGTTTCGAATTTTACCTAAGCAATTTTCAAAATGGCCATTGATATTCAGTAGAGCTTAAATGAGATATATCATTGGGGTATTAATACTTATCAATAGAAAAATTAAGTAAAGAATATTAAATTTTTTAGAACTTTTTCTAAATTATTCCTACTTTTATCTCTGATTTGTCTAAACTTTCATATAGGCAGGTGTATTGCTACTTCCATCCTTCATTTATTAATTTTTATTTTTACATTGCCCACTTTTTGATGCAAATATCATTGCTTACTTAGGCAACGGGACCCGGTTACTCGGTGGAAAACCAATGTTTCTTTTTCTTTTTTTTTTTTTTTTTTTTTTTTTAACGTTGTACCACTATTGAGTGTCTTAACTCCTTAAGCTTTCTATTTGATCCATGTAGCGAGTCTTGGGCCAATGACTCCCAAACCAGTTGGCTTTAGGGCACTAGGTATAGAATACCCCTCGGGCTTACTAGCTCGAATCAAATAGGCTACGAGTTAAGACTAGCTTTACAACGAGCTTCTTTGCCCTTCCCACCTTTTGACACGAAACTCAATGCTTGCTTAGGCAAAGAAGCCCGGTTACTCAGTGAGAAGTACTTGGAAACTATTTTATTAAAATAAATTTTTATATGAAGAAACGTATAGTTATCCTACACAAGCCTATAAAAAGTAGACTTTTCTTTGATGCTAGTAGAAATAATTAGAAATGCTCCAAGAAAATTTTTTTTTTATGTTCTGGACTTAACTCTTTATTGAATTTTCTTAATACTTGATTCCTCAATATCTCACAGATTCTCTGATCTGTGTATCAATTTTCTTTTTAAAAATGCTTAGTTTTATTCGATTCTTAAGCATAATCAAGTATCTAAATACTAAATACTAACTTTTTTGAGGACTTAAAATTTTAAAATTTTTATTTTTCCCTCCCCCCAACTTAATCGACATTGTCCTCAATGGAGAAGAAAAAATAAAGGATGTAATAAAGAACATGGAAGAATACACCTAACTCAGTATATATATATTTTTATTTTTTTTATTATTTTTTTTTTGGTCCAGCACATGCCTTTACAAATTTGAGCTCTCCCTCCAACTTATTCAAATTATCCTAAAAAGAAAATAAGATAAATTAGATAAAAACTAAATATTGGGTTGCCTCCCAACAAGCGCTAAGTTTACCATCTTCAGCCAGACACAATGTAGCTCACTATCCTATGTTGAATATTGGATTGACAAATTCTAATGGTTTTGGATTGCCAATCTCAGAAAGTTGATATTGATTTTTAATCCCATTATTGATATATTCACTATTAATTTTTGGGATATATTTTATGATTCCATTCTCAGACCCATGTTTATTAAGAATTACTCCTATTTGTTCTTCTAAAATGCTCATGAATGGAGTTTTAGGAGTTAAGTTTGATTCAATGGGTGCTGGAATGGTGACTAAAGGCGGTTTTAATTTTGGAGGTAAATTAATATGATCCTGCTTAAACAACTCCATTGATATTTTATTACATGCCTTTTGATTTTTATAAGAAGAACTAGCTTCTAGGGTTGAAGGGAATAGGACATTAGGTTTATAAGTCTCGGGTAAATCATCTATTCTCTTTTTTCTTATTTCTATCTCATTTAAACTGAAACTAACATCAGTACTAATTCCTGGCTTGGGTTCTTCTATGTGGTTAGTCTCAGTACTAACCAGTTCCTTTAAATTTTCATTTTGGCTAGCATCAGTACTAGCCTCTCTCACCTGGTCTTGGTATGGGTCCATAAGAATCCTATAGCTTTTAAGTTCAGGAATTACTTTGGTATTCTCAAATTGGAGATTCTTAGATGAAACATTAGATTGATAATTTAATCCAGGTGGTTGGTGGTCATTAGGTGGGTTGTTTGAACTTGGTAGGTTCGGTAGTTGATCTAGTTCTCTCCTCATGTTAGACTCAACTAATTGTCCAATTTGAGCTTCTAGTCTAGTGATAGATTGCTGTTGAGTCAGAATCAATTGTTGAAGTTGGTTAAATCTATCATCAGCTAGATTGGTCTGTTGAGGAGGTGGGTATGAAGGCTGATTATAATATGATGGCTGGTTAAACTGACTAGGCTGACCATTATTATAGGCATAATTTTGATAATTTTGCTCAAGTGAAATTTGGGTCTGAGCCTGAGTCTATTGGGATGTCCAAGAAAAATTAAAGTTACTCCAATCTGAATTATATGAATTTGAAAATGGGTCATTAATCAATTTGGAGTATCCTTGAGTAGCTTGAACTTGTTCTTGGATAAAATATGGAAACTGTGCAGTCATAGGATATTCACTTACATGATGGGTTGGACTAGCACAGATTGAATAACTCTCCTGATAATTAGAAGATTGTTGACCTAGGGTTAGGAGTTGATCTATTTTCTGATCAAGAAGGTCAACTTTATCTAATTTTTGGACTATTAGGTTCAGATTAGCCATTTAATTATTATGTTTAATGTGAATCAACCATTCAATTAAGTTCAACTAAATCAGAAAAAGCGATTTCCTACCATGCATGTATTAGTGTAATCCTAATGTATGGTTTAAAAATTTTTAGAATATTTTTTTTATTTATTATTATTATTATTATTTTATTATATTAAAAATTAATTTTTTTTAATTATTTTTATTTGTTAATTTTAATTTAATTTAATTTAATTTAATTATTAATTTTTAATTAGTTTAATTTTTATTTTATTTTATTTTTAGAGGAGAAAGGAGAAGAAAGAAAAAAGAGTTCTAAAGAAGAGGTCCTAAGGAGTCCTAGAACTAAGAAGAAAGAGAAGAATTCGGTTTAATTAGATTTGATGTTGGTTAGCAATCAAGTTGGTCAATCAATCCTGACAAAGGGTTATCCTAAATCTAGACAGCTCCTAACTGCCAAGGTCACCTTCAAGCCCTCCAAGTGTAGGATTAGCCAATCAACTAGCCAGGTAAGTGTAAGGTCGGTGGGGGTCCCCCCGTTGCTTGCCTTAGACACCAATTATGCTTGGCCAGGTAAGCGAACGGAATCAATTAGAAACCACCTTCCTTCGGGCCCAATCGTCCCTGAACCACTTTCCTAGACACCAGTCAAATTGACTTATCCTAACCCGATTCAACTCTTTGGATTTCTTATCCTATTGAGCTCGAGTTCCTAGGGTTGATGTCTAATTGATTTTAAAATTAAAGGCTTAGGTCAATGCAGGATGCTGGTTGGTTGTTTGTGGGCTAAGGAAGGGTGATCAAATCCCCACCATTATCTTGTTTAATTGGGTTGTGCCCTTAATTTGATTTAATATGAATATGCACAAAAGAAAAAGAAAAAAAAATTCAATCAAAGGGTTTTATGCAATTTAAACTAGATGCATGCAACTAATTGAATTCTGAAAGGCTTACCTTGCCTCCAGCAATCACCAAAAAATAAAAATAAAACTAATATGATGCATGCTCTAAACAGTTAGGATTTCTAATCTTATCATGAGGCTTTTAATTAGGTTTAAATGGATATTTTTTAAATTAATTTAAAAATAAAATAAATAAATAAATAAATAAAAAGAAAAGAGGACTAGGGTTAGGATTGATCTCACCAAAATTAGATGCTTTCTTCATTTTCTTCTTTTGTTTCTACAAAATAAATAAAAAAAATTAGTAAGCAATATTAAAAAATATATAATTAATTTATAAAAAAAATCAAAGAAATCAAAAAAAAAAATAGCATCTATTCCTTCCCGGCAACGGCGCCAAAAACTTGGTGCGTTTGTCGGAGTTATTTTTAATAAATCAAAGAAATCAAAATCAAAAATCAAAAACCTTCTCCGGTAACGGCACCAAAAACTTGATAGGAACGCGGTGCTTTCGTTAAGACACCGTGTTTATCAGTTTAATCCGACTTGTTAAAATCATTAAAATTGCGTAGATAGTAGTGAGTCGGGTTGAATCCACAGGGAAGGTAGTGTTTTTAGATTTGAAATCTTTGATTTTTAAAAGAAAAAGAAAAAAAGAAGAGTTTTGGGATCAAAAGTAAAGTCGAAAAATAAAAAGCAAAAATTAAAAGGTGCAAGAATTTAAACTTGGTACTAAGATCTACTAGTTAGATCTTAGCATCTACTTGTAAAGTAATAATTTAAAGTGCAGAAATTAAATTACAATAAAAAGTAGGAAATTAAAATGCAAAAATAAAAATTTTATTAACTAAAATTTTAGAATTTAAATACATAAAATTTAAAAAGAAAAAAAATAAAATAAAATAGCCTGATCTCTGATCTTGGATCGGCATTGGCAGAAAGATGGTGTAGAAGCTCGGCTCTTCTTCTCAGCACCCGTTGCTTCGAAGCAGCCTTTAACCCATAGTCTGGCTTCACCCTATACCAAAGCTTCACCTTGATCGGAGATGTTAATTTTTGATGGCCTGGGGTCCTTTTTATAGAGCTAGGAGGGCTGGATATTTTTTCTAAAGACAATATGGGACTAATAGCCTTTGTAATCATAAAAATATAAAGAAATTTGGATAAAATTTGAATCAAAATAGCTCTGATACGACTTTGGTAAATCTGATAAAATCCAGCCGTTCAACAGGAATCCAACGGTCCAAAAATCATCAAAATCGGATGCAGATAAGCTCAGATCAGGTTGGATTAAATTCTGGCCGTTGGATCGCGCTTGATCGAAAAATCTGGCCGCAAATCATGCTTCGGGAGTCTTGATCACCGCCGGCAGTGTTCTGGACCATCGGATCATCGCCTGGATCGAGCGCTGCCGTCCGATGGTGATCCGCGTGATGTTTGTATCTGAATAAAATTCGGAAGCAACCACAGCCGTCCGATCCTAACCGCAAACAACCACATCCGTCCGATCGCGCAATAACTGTTCCCATGGACCGCGTGGACCGGCCGCACCGCACACCGCAACCAATCAGCGCCGCTGTTGTCGGACGAAAAGACTAAATTACCCTTGTGAGCCGCGATAAATTTCTGTAGACCCTTAAGGGGTCTAGGTCCACCACGTGGCAATCTCTGATTCGCCGGAATTTGCTGAGCTGGCGGTCCACGCCTAGATCGTGGACTGGCTGATGGCTTCAACGGTTGATTCAGCTTGATGGCTTGGCTTGGCTTGGTGGCTCGGCTTACGGAGCCGGCTGAGCCGTTTTCTTTTTTTTTATTTAATTTTTATTTATTTTATATCTTTCAAAATTCATATCTTTTCCATTTTAGCTCCGTTTTACTTGAAATTTATTTTGTTGTGATCAAAAAAATGAGCTCTTTCTATTGATAATAAAATTTTATTTTTTAATTTTTATTAATTTTTATTATTTTTTAATTAATTTTTTAATTAATAAAAATATGAATTTTTCAAAAATTATATATAAATTAATTATTAATTCTTAAAAATTAATATCAATTAATTAATAAATTAATACTTGTATTGATGAATTTATTATACTTATCAGTGATACATCCCTTGAGTTAATGATAATAATAGTTCATATTTTCAAAAGTTAAAAATTTAGGACATGAATTTATTATTAACTCATAAAATGCTCTTGATCGTAGAATCATCATGAGAATGGTGATAGATCTGGAAGGTTGGTGTACGATCGCTTCTTTAGGATAGATGAGTCTTGAGTCTATGATGAAGAGACACCAAAGCAAGAGTACTGGTACTCATTAAAGAATGAGGGCACTGAGCATGACCACCTCGAGCAGTCATTAAGAAGTCTACCTTCTTGTCAATGACTGGCTCAAAGCTGCAGTGGTGTGTCTGGTTCTTTGACTTGAGATGCATCGGCCATTCACCTTGAGGGTGTTATAGTTTGACTGCACCATAACTCGATCTCCTAGCCATTTGAAATCCTGAGGTGTATGTTGGCTATAGCATGTTCATTGTAGGAACTGGATTGCATCAAGATGGAATCTATCTACCTCGGTGGTAGAGGAGCAGCCCTATGATGATCATGAGAATCAAGTCCAGAAGCCCATGGCCATGGCAGAGTGAAATAATAGAAAGAGTTTCTATTTAGGATTTTCACATTGGACTTGAATCGAATGATTACATCATATGACAGAAACTAGGGTTTGACGAGTTCACCTTAACCCTAATCTGATCGGGGCTCAAGATAGAAGAACTTAATCACATAGGTAGCTGCACCAAGAGGTTCGCATTCAGCTCTGATGGGTTGCCACCATATACTGCTAGGTGTCACTGGTGGATTTTGGGAGCAATTAGAATGATTTAGATGATCGATCATTCTAGCTGTTCGAATCAGAAGAGTTCTGATCCATCGAAAGGAGTTTCGATGATGTCGATGATAGAGATCATGACATATCCCATTACCATATAGAACTGAACCTAACTGGGTCACACAAACAAGGGTTTGAATCTGGTGATCATCAATTGAACTAATCTCAGTTCAATTGATCTGAATGAGATTCAATTAGGTTCA
Source organism: Cocos nucifera (assembly GCA_006176705.1). NCBI lineage: Eukaryota > Viridiplantae > Streptophyta > Magnoliopsida > Arecales > Arecaceae > Cocos > Cocos nucifera. Next base: position 46,525 of record QRFJ01007886.1, on the reverse strand, counting down.
AGGAAAATCGTGCTAGCACTCGATTGAACCTAACGTTCTTCTTTTACTATCATAAATAGTTGTCCTGACTGAGCCAAAGGAGTTTGTGCTCAATCAGAGGCCTTCACTTAATTTGACTGGAGCTTGTCTAGGTTAGAAAAGGGTTGTCTTAATTTATGAGATAAATTTGAGATAATACCTGCCATTTTTCGTCACCTGCTAAATCTTATCTTTTGACTTTGGTCAAACAGTTGACCTTTGACTGGTCAAATGTTGACCATTGAGACTTTGACTCTGCCATATGTCATACACCTATAGGAGAGAGCTTTGACCCTTGTCCACCTGCAAAATAGTAGAAAGGCATGGGGTGCATGCCTAGGGAGGCATGTGCCCAAAGTGGATAAGGATTGGAGTCCCATACAAATGGGACTCCAGTTGCTTGTTGCTTCATACTAAGGTGGCACCAAAGAGTCTTCTTTGACTAGTCTTGGCGCCACCTAAGGAGGTCTGTGAGGGACTCTAATTTGATTAGATCAGATGATGTCATTCCACTAATCAAATTTAGATCTGACTGCACAAAGAGCCATGATTGGTCAGGATGATGTGGCACTACATGACACAGTAGGGTTTATATAAACCCTATCTGCACCTAGGATTTAGATCTTCTATCCTTTGCCCATGCCACATAGCCTCTCTCTCTCCTTCTCCATGCCTCCTTTAGATTCTCTCTCTTCTTTCCATGCCCAAAAGTTTTGGGCTTCAGTTTGGTGTGATCCGAGCAAGAGAAAGACGACAAGAAAGAAGAAGACAGCACTGCTGCAAGAGACAACACTCGATCTTCAAAAGATATTTTGAAGACCTTCAAGATCAGATCTAGATCTAATCTCTAGAGTACAGATTGAGAAGGAGAAGATCTCTAGATCCATCCAAGTGGATACTGGTAGAGGCCAGGCACTTGCGTGGCTAGATCCAGAACCTTCCGGCAAAGATCAGGATCATCAACAGGATAATAGGATTACCCACAACAAGGTAAATTAAATTAGATTTAATTTATTTTATTTTTATTTTTATTATTAAAATAATAATGAAATTAGATCTTAAAATATTTTAGATCTAATTTGGATCTAAAGAAAAAATTTTTTTGAAATATATCTCTTGATCTGATCAGATCTGAACGAACCTGACCCAAGAAATCAGGATTTTTCCTTCAACTGGTATCAGAGCCAAGGTTCTAAAAGTTATTTAGATCTAATTTTAAATTTATTTTAATTAAAAAATATAATGATTTTAGATGTCACATGAGATGTGATCAGATCTAAAATCAGAAAAAATTAAAATTAAATGATTTGGATCTAAGATTAGAAAATATGCATGACTAGTTCTAAAATAGAATAGTTCTATAGAATAGTCTTGCATGTTTTAATTTTAATTTGATTAAATCATATTTTAGATCTATTTATTTACTATTTTTTGATATTATAATTATTATAATAACATCTAAAAAATAGCAAATAAAAATTATTTAATTTTAAACATCATATGAGATATGATTGATGCATGTCTAGACTAGTTGTAGAATAGTTCTACATAATTATCTAGATTAGAATTTATTTTGATTAGATCAATTTAAATCTAATTTTTTAGATTATTATGAGATAATTTAGATCTAAAAATATGCATGATTCGATACATGAGATGTATGCAAAATATGCCATGATTAGATCTAATTTGTATATGAGATATATGATATAGATCTAAAACTGTTTTGTAGTATTGCATGTTCCTGATTAAGGCATTCCTCTTGGCCGTCCGGTCATAAGAATGAAGAAGGGTTTAAAGGCCCTCTCTTCCCATTCGATGGGGTGTTCTTATGATGTGTAGGGGTGCTGCGTGTTCGTCCTTAATCAGAAATCCAAAACTTACTTTCTGCAAAACCCTAGATCCTGAAACCCTAGGATTTATTGTGCATATTTTATTTATGAACCCTACTTAATTAAGAATTAAGATTATGAAATATTAATTAGGTCTAAAATTGAGAATTTCAGATCTAAGACATATTCATAATGCTGGGTTCGGGCTTGGGTAGCTCAATTAGGTCTAAGCGGTTGATCAAACCGAATCAAGAGTTGGTTAGATGGGATCAACAATGCTTAAATTGACCAGCCTAATAGGATTAAGTCTGGGTCAAGATCGAGTCACGATCAAGCAAGACCTAATTAGGCTCAGAGGTTAGAGTCTGGATTGTAGGCTAACCCAATTGGTTCTGACTCAACAATTTGGTGTCTAAGGTAAGTTTGGCACATACGACCGACTGGTTTTTAATTGGAAGCTACTCGACCTGAATGCATTCTTGTACGAGTTAATGGCATATTCCTTCCACCGGTCTCACTTACCTGGCCATATCTGTTGACACAGTTCTGATCTGAGGTGGTCAATAATCCGAGCTAACCCATGCCACTAGGTTAGTCATAATTGTTATGACTATGACAAGTCTAGTTTAATGAGACCTGAATCAATTCTCCCTAAGAAAAGATTAAGTCTGAGGTCTTCCACCATTGTAGATGTGCGGGCCCTTCCCGGGGTTGATTGTTCTCGGCTGGATACAGTGGCTCAGTTGCACCGAGAAGATGCAACCATGTCTATTAGGCATTGGATGCTATGGGCTGGAGGATGAGTTGGGCTCAATATTCTTGGATACGGTGAGAGACTCAATTAGGAATCCAGTCTATGCAAATGGTGGGTCTGACTTAACTAAGGAGTGGATCAATATTTTGGATACGGTGAGATTCATGAATTAGAGACCAAGTTTGGGTGCACCATGATTAGAGAATCATTGAACAAGAGTTGTTCACTCATTGGCTAACCCATCACCAATAACTGTTAGGTGAGGTGATGAGTCAGTTGGTGAGACCGCACCACCCACTAGAAATCATTAATCATGGAGATTTTTGCATCTCTACAGAGGGAGTGTAGGGATCCGAAAAAAATAGTGGAAGCTAATTTATTTAAAAATAAAATTTCTAAATAAATTGGTCAAGTCATAATTACAGTATCTAACTAGAATCTTTGACTCTCTACAGGAAAAAGAAAAATGTCTGCGTCCAACCCATTAGCACGTATCCTAGGACACACATAGACTGACCGGACCCAATTATAAAGATTGGCTCAGGAACTACAAAATTATTTTGGGTTCTGAGAAGTTAACCCATGTATTGGACCAGGACCCTCCCACCTTACCAGCCCATCCATCCACTGAACAGAGAGCATCTCTGAAAAAATGGATAGACGAAGATAATAAGGCCAGATATTACATGTTGGGCTCGATGTCTGATGAGCTCCAGTGCCAACATGAAGATATCAAGGACTGCTCGCCAAATGTTGGCTCACCTGTAAGGAGATGTTTGGTGAACAGAGTCGCGCAGCCAAATATCAAGTCACGAAATGACTTTTTAAGGCTAAGATGCGTGATGGGCATAGTCAGTCCAAGATCACTGTCTGATGATGATCAAGGACATGGAAGAGCTTGAGAAGCTCGGTGTGAAGTTAGACTTGGATCTGCAGAATGATATTATTCTGCAATCCTTGACTGATGCATATGGGCAATTCATCATGAATTACCACATGCATAAACTTCAAAATTCCTTGGCCGAATTAATGAATATGCTGGTTACCGCTGAGCTTTCTATGAAAGGTTCTAAAGGCTCAGTTCTTGCTATGGAACGGACTTCTTCCAAAAGAAAGTCTTATGGAAAGAAAAAGAAGTCTGTGAAAAAGCAGAAGGTGGAAGGTGGAAAGAAAAAAAAGGTAGAACTGAAGGCAAGAAGGCCGCTGATCAAAGAAAAGTATTTTCCATTGCAACAGCGACGGCCATTGGAAGCGGAACTGCCCTACTTACCTGGCCACCCTGAAGAACAAGAAGGAAGGTCCTTCTGGAGGTATGCTCGTTATTGAGTCTAACCTTACGATTTCTTCTGCATCCAGTTGGGTGCTTGACTCTGGTTCTAGTGCTCATCTGTGCACTTTCCATGCAGGGTCTTGAGGATAGCAGGAGGCTGAGGGATGGAGACATGATCCTACGCATCGAAAATGGAGCAAGAGTTGCTGCAGTGGCTGTGGAAACATACCCTCTTCGATTACCATCTGGTTTAGACTTAGTTTTGAAAGACTGTTATTATGTGCCTGCAGCTAGCAGGAATTTGATTTCTGTTTCATGCTTAGCACAAGAAGGCTATGTGATTACCTTCTTTAAGGACCATTGTAACATTCTTTATGAAAGAAATAAAATTGCAAATGGTTTTCCTTATTAATGGTCTTTATCAGCTACATATTGATGTATCCTACCTTCTAACTATCGAGCAAAACGTGAATGCTATAAAATCAAAATGACCTAGGGATAGTCCAAATGATAGGTATCTATGGCACCTGAGATTAGGTCATATAGCAGAAGATAGGATTAACAAATTGGAGAAAAATGGGCTATTGAGTCCATTGACTTCTGAGTCATATCCAACTTGTGAATCTTGTCTTCAAGGCAAAATGACTAAACTCCCTTTTGTTGGACATGGGGAAAGGGCCACAGATCTCCTTGCCCTAGTACATACTGATGTGTGCGGCCCATTTGATGTGCCGGCTAGAGGCAATTTTGTCTACTTCATTAATCTTTACCGATGATCTTATCTAGGTATGGGTATGTGTATCTTATGAGACACAAGTCTGAAGCTTTTGAAAAGTTCAAAGAAATTCAGACATGAAGTAGAAAAACAAACTGAAAAATCCATTAAGGTTCTTCGATCAGATCGAGGAGGTGAATACCTTAGTCCGAAAATTCCTAGACTATCTCAAGGAAAATGGCATAGTCTCTCAATGGACTCCACCTAGGAACACCTCAACTCAACGGGGTTTCAGAACAGGAGAAATCGGACTCTATTGGATATGGTTCGATCCATGATGAGCTTCACAGACCTTCCTGATTTTCTTTGGGGACATGTAGTCTGTTAACTTCAATATTATCTTACTGAATAGGGTTCCCTCTAAAACCGTTCCTACCACACCGTATGAGATATGGCATGGTAAGAAACCAAGTCTGAGTCATCTCAGAATTTGGGATTGTCCGGCTCATGTCAAAAGACAACAAGCGGATAAGTTAGAGTTTAGGTCCTTTTAGAGCTTGATTCATAGGATATCCTAAAGAGTCATTAGGATACTATTTCTACATTCCAGAAGACCACAATGTGATTGTGAGTCGACATGCCATCTTTCTTGAAAAATAGTTTATTCAAGATAGTGGCATTGGAAAGCAGATCAAGCTTGATGAGAAAGTCTCACAAGTAGCAATGAGCTAAGGACCAATGTGGAACCAAATCAGGTTGAGCCAATAAGAACACTACCTCCTCCACCTCGTAGATCGAAAAGAGTTTTTCCATCCCCCTGAAAGATACTTAGGTATTATTTCAGAGGAAGTAGAGGAAAATGTTCCTCATAGGTAATGGTGCTCATGGTGATGATCCCAAAACCTACAATGACGAGGCGATATCAGATATCGACTCCGAGAAATGGCTTAGAGGCAATGAAGTCAGAAATTGACTCGATGCACTCAAACCAAGTCTGGACCTTGGTAGATCCACCAGAAGGTATAGTACCTATTGGGTGTAAATGGATCTTCAAGAGAAAGATTGGTGCAGATGGGAATATGTGGAGACATTCAAGGCTAGACTTAGTGGCAAAAGGTTATAGTCAACGTGCGAAGGCATTGACTATCAGGATACCTTTTCATCAGTAGGCTATGCTAAAATCCATCCGCACATTGCTTGCCATTGCAGCCTATTTCGATTATGAAATATGGCAAATGGACGTGAAAACGGCATTCTTAAATGGATATCTTGAGGAAGATATCTATATGGAACAGCCGCTAGGTTTCACATCCAGTGATACTGATCACAAGGTTTGCAAGCTGCAAAGGTCCATATATGGACTTAAGCAAGCATCTCGGAGCTGGAACACTCATTTCAATGATGTGATCAAAAAGTTTGGTTTCATCAAAAATGAAGAGGAACCATGTGTCTTCAAAAAGGTCAGTGGGAGCGCTGTTGTCTTCCTCGTATTGTACGTGGATGACATCCTCCTTATTGGGAAATGATATTCCCATGATTGACCACAGTCAAAATATGGTTGTCCAAGGAATTCTCCATGAAAGACCTAGGTGAAGCATCCTTTATTCTAGGAATTAAGGTCTATAGGGATAGACCGAATAGGATGCTAGGACTTTCACAGAAGATGTACATAGAGGAAGTACTAAAGAGGTTTAGTATGGAAAACTCTAAGAGGGGATTAATACCCTTCAGACATGGTATTCATCTTTCCAAGAAGATGTGCCCTAGCACACCTGAGGAAATAGAATGCATGAGCAAGATCCCTTATGCTTCTGCAATAGGGAGCCTCATGTATGCCATGCTATGTACACGACCTGATATAGCCCATGCTGTGAGTGTCACAAGCAGATATCAGTCAAATCCAGGTGAAGAACACTGGACTTCTGTGAAATGTATCCTTAAGTACTTGAGAAGAACTAAGGATATGATGTTGGTCTTTGGTAATGGAGAACTCCAAGTCCAGGGATACACAGACTCGGATTTCATGTCCGATATAGATGATCGAAAGTCGACATCTGGGAGTCTGTTTGTGTGCAATGGTGGTGCTGTCAGCTGGAAGAGTTTCCAAGCAAATAGTGATAGCAGATTCCACCATGGAAGCAGAATATATCGCTGCATCAGAGGCTGCGAAGGAAGCATTCTGGTATAAGAAGTTTGCTGCAGAAATTAGGAGTAATGCCATCAGATGCCATTCCTCTATACTGCGACAACAATGGCGCCATAGCCCTTGCTAAGGAGCCGAGGTCTCACCAAAAATCCAAGCACATTGAGCGGCGATACCACCTCATCCGCGATTACCTCGAGAAGGGTTATGTCGAGGTCAAGAGAGTCAACTCCACAGATAATGTGGCAGACCCACTTACAAAGCCGTTGGGCCAGCAGAAGATCGAAGCCCACCTTGAGAAGATGGGACTTAGACTTGTAGCCAATTGGCTTTAGGACAAGTGGAAGATTGTTAGATATATGTGCCCTAGAAGCCAGAATTGGCTGACACTTGTAATACACTTCTAGGGGCAAAATTATAATTTTGACTATAAATCAATAAAATGGGTTATTTTCTATCACATATGTGTATTTAGTGTCTGTGATACATCCTTTGAGTTAATGGTAATGATAATTCATATTTTCAAGAGTTGAAAATTTAAGACATGAATAATCATTATTAACTCATAAAATGCTCCCGACCATAGGATCATCACGAGGATGGTGATTGATCCGGAAGGTTGGTGTACAATCGCTTCTCTTTAGTAGATGAGTCTTGAGTCTACGGTGTGGAGACACCGGAGCGAGAGTATAGGTACTCGTTAGAGAACGAGGGCACTGAGCGTGACCACCTCGAGTAGTCATTAGGAAGTCTACCTTCTCGTCAATGACTGACTCGATGCTGCAGTAGTGTGTCTGGTTCTTTGACCTGAGGTGCATCGGTAGTTCACCTTGAGGGTGTTATAGTTTGACTACACCATTACTCGGTCTCCTAGCCATATGGAATCCTGAGGTGTATGTTGGCTATAGCATGTTCATTGTAGGAACTGGATTGCATCAAGATGGAATCTATCTACCTCGGTGGTAGAGGAGCAGCCCTATGATGATCATGAGAATCAAGTCCAGAAGCCATGGCCATGGCAGAGTGAAATAATAGAAAGAGTTTCTATTTAGATTTTCACATTGGACTTGAATCGAATGATTACATCATATGACAGAAACTAGGGTTTGACGAGTTCACCTTAACCCTAATCTGATCGGGGCTCAAGATAGAAGAACTTAATCACACAGGTAGCTGCACCAAGAGGTTCGCATTCAGCTCTGATGGGTTGCCACCATATACTGCTAGGTGTCACTGGTGGATTTTGGGAGCAATTAGAATGATTTAGATGATCGATCATTCTAGCTGTTCGAATCAGAAGAGTTCTGATCCATCGAAAGGAGTTTCGATGATGTCGATGATAGAGATCATGACATATCCCATTACCATACAGAACTGAACCTAACTGGGTCACACAAACAAGGGTTTGAATCTGGTGATCATCAATTGAACTGATCCAGTTCAATTGATCTGAATGAGATTCAATTAGGTTCAAGAAAATCGTGCTAGCACTCGATTGAACCTAACGTTCTTCTTTTACTATCATAAATAGTTGTCCTGACTGAGCCAAAGGAGTTTGTGCTCAATCAGAGGCCTTCACTTGGTCTGACTGGAGCTTGTCCAGGTCAGAAAAGGGTTGTCTTAATTTATGAGATAAATTTGAGACAACACCTTCTATTTTTCGTCTGACTGGAGCTTGGTCTGACTGGAGCTTGTCTTTTGATTTTAGTCAAATGTTGACCTTTGATACTTAGACATCTGCCCATGTGTCATGCACCCATAGGAGAGAGCTTTGACCCTTGTCCACCTACTAAATAGCAGAAAGGCAAGGGGTGCATGCCTAGGGAGGTGTGCGCCCAAAGTGGATAAAGATTGGAGTCCCATACAAATGGGACTCCAATTGCTTGTTATTTCATACTAAGGTGGCACCAAAGAGTCTTCTTTGATCAATCTTGGCACCACCTAAGGAGGTTTGTGAGGGACTCTAATCTGATTGGATTAGATGATGTCATCCCATCAATCAGATTTAGATCTGATTGCATAAAGAGCCATGATTGGTTGGGATGATGTGGCACTACATGGTGCAGCAGGGTCTATATAAACCTATCTACGCCTAGGATTTAGATCTTCTATCCTTTGCCCATGCCACATAGCCCCTCTCTCTTCTTCTCCATGCCTCCTTTAGATTCTCTCTCTCCTCTCCATGTCCAAAAGTTTTGGGCTTCAGTTTGGTGCAATCCAAACAAGAGAAAAGCGACAAGAAAGAAGAAGGGAGCACTGCTGCAAGAGACAACACCCGATCTTCAAAAGGCATTTTGAAGACCTTCAAGATCAGATCCAAATCTGATCTTTGTAGCATAGATTGACAAGAGAATATCTTTAGATCTTGCCCAAGTGGATATCGGTAGAGGCCAGGAGCTTGCATGGCTACATCCAGAACCTCAGGCAAACATCGGGATCATCATAGGGTAATAGGATTACCCACAACAAGGTATAATTTAATTTAATTTAATTTAATTTAATTTAATTTTTATTTTATTAGATCGATAAAATTAGATCTGAAGAGTCTCAGATCTGATTTGGATCTAAGACAAAAATTTTTGAAATATCTCTCTTGATCAAATCAGATCCAAACGAATCTAACCCAAAAAATAGAATTCTTCCTTCAATTAAATCAAAATTAATTGAACCTAATTAGAGTAGATCTTAATCTAATTAAGAGTTTAATTAAATTAGATTTAATTTTAATTTAATTTTTTAATTAAATTAGAAAATTGGGTTGACCTAAGTCCTAGTTGAACTAGGACTAGTTCTTTCTTACACTTGGCTTATCTAATAAACCAATTAGACTTGATTCAATTAAGTCTAAACTAAATCTAATTAAATTATATTTAATTCAACTTAATCTTAACCTTCTAGCTTAACCAAATTAAATCAATTAGCAATAGCCTCTTGCAATACTTGCACTAGGTTAAACATCAATCGTATTGATTGTTTAACCTTAGAATAATTCTTAATCATTGATCAACCATCCGATCAGGTCATGAACTCTAATATATGTGATCCCATAGGTCCAAATCTAAGCTAGTAGCACAAAAATAAATTTTTATACTAGTCGAAGTGACTATCTAGCAATGATATCCGATGGTCAGATTGGTCGAATGTATGGAACAAACATCTTTAGAACCCATGTGGATATAGTTTCCATATAATTTATTTTCTTGACCAAAATGCATGTAGGACATCTCAAAGTTTAATTATTAACATCAATTAGGCTGTCCATATTATATTTCAAAATATCAATTTCATCTCATGGATTATCCTGGATAAGGTTTTGCTATATTGAAATATAGTGATACATTCTTCTCGAACTCTTAGAGTGATCAATCTCATCTTGACCATACACTGATTTTGCAAGTACTTGACTATGCCTAAAAGCTTTTCATTATTGAATTAAAAATTTAGTTAGCCTGATACCAGAGCATAGTGAGTTGCTTGCAAGCCACCGAGGAGATCTCAGGTATAAGGAACACTTATACCTATATTTCATCAGAGATATTCTCGACAGTAGAATGCTCTAGAGTTGATCATGTTTAATGATGATGTATCCTTACATCTCATCTGTATGCGATACCAGTGTCTTCACACTTTTTGGTTAAGAATACAACCAACCTATATGGCATACAGCGATCTATGCTCGATAGATGCTGTCGTCCTAATTAACAGTCTATCATTTAATTGTGAATAGTTTTAAGGACTAATCAATAAATTCTCTCTTTATCAAATCTAAATAGCCCTAAGAACTTCATCACAATAATGGAGTTCATTAGAAGATGATAACTTATGATGAAAATATCAAAAATATATTTTATTAATTAATAAATTAATTATAATTATAATGAAGCTCAATTATCAATAAGCTGATGATTAGTTTTAGGACACATTTTCCAACATTACCGATCTCACTTACCTAGCCAATGCGGTTAGTCAAGTCTTGATTAGATTACTCATTGATTCATGCTAACCTATATCACATAAAAAATCAGTGAGACTGATTTAGGTGCCCACGGACCGAAATTGATCCTAGTCCTTATCAATGACTTAAGAAGTCAATGAAAGGACTTGACTTAGTGAAGTCAGTAGGAGCAAATTGGTCCATGTTCTTTCTATCCTTAAATCACTAATAATTTAAATTCTCTAAAATCATTAGATCCTTAAAATGACAAAGTTATGAAAATAACTGAGTCATAGCCTTCCATTAAGTTGGGTGATAATGGGTCCATTAATATAATAATTATTGGAGGCCTAAAGGTCTGGTGCTTATTGACTAATGAAATTATCATTCATAATATGATAACTTGGAAGTATCTCTCTAATGGAGGTTAGGTTGACCAATCAAAGTTGAGCTTAATCATTCATTATTTAGATGTATCAAGTATGATCATTTTAATGGTTGAACCTAATCGAATCCTTGCAATGGAGGCCAAAGCCTACTTATTAGGTTTTTTGAGAAAAATTAAATTACTAAAAATTTTTTGGAGAAATAATTGGTCAAAGAACCTACTCGTAGATGCACATGGGTTGACCAACCATAGTTGGGCTTGTGTGTAGTATATGTGAATTCTAGTACCAGCTAGAAAATTAAAGTAATTTATTGAATTGAAGGTAGAGGCTACCAATTCAAATAAAATAGTAGAAGAACCTTTAGACTAAAGTCCAAGTTCTTAGGCTTAAAATGATTCATATACATTAGGTCATTATTCTCTTTTCTTCAGAATAAGGCTAAACCCTAATTGCTTCTTTCACTGTTAGATAGTGATTGACTTATGGGATCCAACTTTGATAATTAGTATTGAAAGTTGAATATGGTTCAGCAGTATAAATGGGTTTACACTAGGGTTTCTAAGCCCAGTCAAAATAATAAATTCAATATTGATCCAAATTAGGTATAGTGCTTCTACTGTTAGAAGTAGGATCATAGGAAGAAGAATTGTCTTACTTTCCTTGACCCAAATAGGTTAAATAAGAGAAAGAAGCAAGAGTTGCTTGTCAAGAATGTTATATGATAACATCTTGAAATTTTTCTGTATGTAATTCTACTATCTGGGTATTAAATATCGATGGTTTTATGTAATTTATTGCAAGGACTTTAGGTAAGTGGAATGTTTGAAAATGGTGAGAGATTTTTGAACATTAGGGAAGGAAGTCTTGTTTTAATCCTAGCTTTAGGAATTATCAAGCTTATTTTCAAAAGATATCATTTTGAGTGATTGTCATTATTGTCCATCGTTTATGATAAATGTGATCTCTATTGGCTTTTTGGCTAGAGATGGTTATCATTTATTAATAAAAAAAATTATTATGATATTATTATGAATAATATTATAATAATATATGGATAATAAAAAAATAATATTTAACATTAACACAGTCTATTAAGTGTAATGTACACATTTAATAAACACCAAAGTTAGATTATGTCATGGATGTCTACATTTAGCATTATAGGCTTAGTCATCTTGACAAGAATAGGATAAATAGGTTAGCTTGAGTGAAATATCTCAACATCAATGATTATGAATGATTGATAACCTATGAGTCTTGAAAAGATGATAAAGTCATCTTTTACTCGAAAAGGTGAAGTAGCTTAAAGTTCTAAGTCTCATACATAGTGATGTATGAGGACCTATGAACTTAAGTACCAGAGAAAGATATTAATATTTCATTATAGATGACCTATATGAGCATGGGTGCATCTAGCCTAAATCATTTGAAATGTTCAAATGATTCAATAATGAAAAAGAAAAATAAACTAGAAAAGGTATTAGAACTTTTCGATCAAATCGAGGAGATGAATACTTATCCAGTAAGTTTGTGACATATATAGGAGAGAATTAAATTCTCTCTTAGTGAAAATCTTTTCGAAACATAGTGTATCAAAAAGAAGAAATTGAACTTTGTTAGACATAGTTCAATCCATGATAGGGTTCACTAGTCTACCTATTTTAGGATTGTGCTCTTATGACTACTTGTTTTACTCTGAAAATTTACATCAAGTAAATATATTGCGAAGACTCCATATGGGATATGGATCAGGCGTAGACCTAGACTCTCTCACCTTCAGGTTTAGAGTTGATCGACCAATGTTAAAGATTTGCATACAGATAAACTTGGATCCTATTCTAATAGTTGTTTAAAGATTATTAATTCTACCATGCTCAAGAACAAAAGTTGTTCTCAGTCGTAGGGCATTCCTTTTGGAAAGGAGTTCCTTAGAGAAAGAACTGATGCCTAAAAATTGAACTTGGAAAAGTTTGATCGGTAGAAAGAATTGACACAATTTATTAAACCTACATAATCGGATTTGATTAGATCAAATTCGGAGCCCATTAAAGAGATAATATTAAGGAGATCCGATAGTGTACCATATTAGCTAGATAGATACTTGGCATCTAGGTTTGGGATGGCGATCCTGTTGAGCTCGATGAGAATGAGGATTCGATCACCTATATGAAAGCAATGCAAAGGTCTTTGAGAAGTGGCTTGGAGCCATAAAATCCAAATTGGAGTCCATGAAAATTAATAGTATGTGGACACTAGTTGATTCACTTGAAGGAATAAAATCTATTGGGTATGAATGGATTTTCAAAAGGATCAGAGTAGCATAGATGGGAAGATAGAGACGTATAAAACATGTTTGGCTATTATCTCAGAGTTGGAATATATGTTTTGAACGTATATCTTTGTTATGGATAAAAAGGAATCTTGCATTTATAAGTAGGAAAATGGTTCTGTAGCATTATTTCATGTACTATCTATGGATATCATTCTCTTAATTAGGATTAACATTCTAGCATTTTAGAAAATAAAGGTTTAGCTTGAAGGGAAAAATCTATTTTCTGGATCAGGTTCGTTCAGATTTGATTGGATCAGGAGGGATATTTCAAAATTTTTTTTTCTAAGGTCCTAATTAGATCTGAGACTTCTCAGATCTAATCTTATTGATCTAATAAAAAAATAAAAATAAAAATTAAATCTAATTTAATTATACCTTTGTTTTGGGTAATCCAATTATCCTATGATGATCCCGATGTTTGCCCGAGGTTCTAGATGTAGCCACACAAGTGTCTGGCCTCTATCCATATTCACTCAGATAGGATTTAAAGATTTTCTTCTTCTCAATCAATCCTCCAAAAATTAGATCTAGATCTAATCTTGAAGGTCTTCAAATCAGCTTTTGAAGAACAACCATTGTCTCTTGCAACAGTGCTGCCTTCTTCCTTTCTTGGCGCCTTTCACTTGCTTGGATCGCACCTTCTTTGTGCCTAAAGTCCCTTGGGCGTGGAGAGGAGAGAGGACCAGAGGGTGGCATAGAGAAGAAGAGAGAGGGGCAATGTGGCATAGGCTAAAGGTAGAAGAAGTAAATTCTAGGTGCAGATAGGGTTTATATAGACCCTGCTGCACCATGCAGGGCCACATCATCCTGACCAATCACGGCCCTTTGTGCAATCAGATCTAAATCTGATTGATGGAATGATATCATCTAATCTAACTAGATTAGAGACCCTCAAAACTCTCCCAAGGTGGGACCAAGACTGGGTCAAACAAGTCTTCTTGGTGCCACATAATTTAATCTCCTGAAGCAACTGGAGTCCGATTTGTCCAACAAGGGACTCCATCTTTTATCCTCATGGGGGCACACGCCTCCCTAGGCATGTGCGCCCTCCTTTCCTTGCCAGGTTCTAGGCAGGGGGACAAGGCCCCCACCAGCTCTCCAATAGGTGCATGACACATGGGTCAGAAATGTCTAAAGTGTCAACAGGATCAAAGGTCAGACTTTTGACCAAAGTCAAAGAACAAGAAATGGCAGGTGACCAAAAATGGCAGGTAATGTCTTAAATTTATCAAAATAAGACAACCTTTTTCTGACTTGGACAAGCCTCCAGTCAGACCATAAGTGAAGGCCTCTGATTGAGCACAAACTCCTTTGGCTCAGTCAGGACAACTTATTTATGATAGTAAAAGAAGAACGTTAGGTTCAATCGAGTGCTAGCACGATTTTCTTGAACCTAATTGAATCTCATTCAGATCAATTGAACTAGATCAGTTCAATTGATGATCACCAGATTCAAACCCTTGTTTGTGTGACCCAGTTAGGTTCAGTTCTGTATGGTAATGGGATATGTCATGATCTCTATCATCGACATCATCGAAACTCCTTTCGATGGATCAGAACTCTTCTGATTCGAACAGCTAGAATGATCGATCATCTAAATCATTCTAATTGCTCCCAAAATCCACCAGTGACACCTAGCAGTATATGGTGGCAACCCATCAGAGCTGAATGCGAACCTCTTGGTGCAGCTACCTGTGTGATTAAGTTCTTCTATCTTGAGCCCCGATCAGATTAGGGTTAAGGTGAACTCGTCAAACCCTAGTCTTCTGTCATATGATGTAATCATTCGATTCAAGTCCAATGTGAAAATCTAAATAGAAACTCTTTCTATTATTTCACTCTGCCATGGCCATGGCTTCTGGACTTGATTCTCATGATCATCATAGGGCTGCTCCTCTACCACCGAGGTAGATAGATTCCATCTTGATGCAATCCAGTTCCTACAATGAACATGCTATAGCCAACATACACCTCAGGATTTCCATATGGCTAGGAGACCGAGTAATGGTGTAGTCAAACTATAACACCCTCAAGGTGAACTGCCGATGCACCTCAGGTCAAAGAACCAGACACACTACTGCAGCATCGAGTCAGTCATTGACGAGAAGGTAGACTTCCTAATGACTACTCGAGGTGGTCACGCTCAGTGCCCTCGTTCTCTAACGAGTACCTGTACTCTCGCTCCGGTGTCTCCACACCGTAGACTCAAGACTCATCTACTAAAGAGAAGCGATTGTACACCAACCTTCCGGATCAATCACCATCCTCGTGATGATCCTATGGTCGGGAGCATTTTATGAGTTAATAATGATTATTCATGTCTTAAATTTTCAACTCTTGAAAATATGAATTATCATTACCATTAACTCAAAGGATGTATCACAGACACTAAATACACATATGTGATAGAAAATAACCCATTTTATTGATTTATAGTCAAAATTATAATTTTGCCCCTAGAAGTGTATTACAAGTGTCAGCCAATTCTGGCTTCTAGGGCACATATATCTAACAATCTCCCACTTGTCCTAAAGCCAATTGGCTACAAGTCTAAGTCCCATCTTCTCAAGGTGGGCTTCGATCTTCTGCTGGCCCAACGGCTTTGTAAGTGGGTCTGCCACATTATCTGTGGAGTTGACTCTCTTGACCTCGACGTAACCCTTTCTCGAGGTAATCGCGGATGAGGTGGTATCGCCGCTCAATGTGCTTGGATTTCTGGTGAGACCTCGGCTCCTTAGCAAGGGCTATGGCGCCATTGTTGTCGCAGTATAGAGGAATGGCATCTGATGGCATTACTCCAATTTCTGCAGCAAACTTCTTGTACCAGAATGCTTCCTTCGCAGCCTCTGATGCAGCGATATATTCTGCTTCCATGGTGGAATCTGCTATCACTGTTTGCTTGGAACTCTTCCAGCTGACAGCACCACCATTGCACACAAACAGACTCCAGATGTCGACTTTCGATCATCTATATCGGACATGAAATCCGAGTCTGTGTATCCCTGGACTTGGAGTTCTCCATTACCAAAGACCAACATCATATCCTTAGTTCTTCTCAAGTACTTAAGGATACATTTCACAGAAGTCCAGTGTTCTTCACCTGGATTTGACTGATATCTGCTTGTGACACTCACAGCATGGGCTATATCAGGTCGTGTACATAGCATGGCATACATGAGGCTCCCTATTGCAGAAGCATAAGGGATCTTGCTCATGCGTTCTATTTCCTCAGGTGTGCTAGGGCACATCTTCTTGGAAAGATGAATACCATGTCTGAAGGGTATTAATCCCCTCTTAGAGTTTTCCATACTAAACCTCTTTAGTACTTCCTCTATGTACATCTTCTGTGAAAGTCCTAGCATCCTATTCGGTCTATCCCTATAGACCTTAATTCCTAGAATAAAGGATGCTTCACCTAGGTCTTTCATGGAGAATTCCTTGGACAACCACATTTTGACTGATGGTCAACATGGGAATATCATTCCCAATAAGGAGGATGTCATCCACGTACAATACGAGGAAGACAACAGCGCTCCCACTGACCTTTTTGAAAACACATGGTTCCTCTTCATTTTTGATGAAACCAAACTTTTTGATCACATCATTGAAAATGAGTGTTCCAGCTCCGAGATGCTTGCTTAAGTCCATATATGGACCTTTGCAGCTTGCAAACCTTGTGATCAGTATCACTGGATGTGAAACCTAGCGGCTGTTCCATATAGATATCTTCCTCAAGATATCCATTTAAGAATGCCGTTTTTCACGTCCATTTGCCATATTTCATAATCGAAATAGGCTGCAACAGGCAAGCAATGTGCGGATGGATTTTAGCATAGCTACTGGGAAAAGGTATCCTGATAGTCAATGCCTTCGCGTTGACTATAACCTTTTGCCACTAGTCTAGCCTTGAATGTCTCCACATTCCCATCTGCACCAATCTTTCTCTTGAAGATCCATTTACACCCAATAGGTACTATACCTTCTGGTGGATCTACCAAGGTCCAGACTTGGTTTGAGTGCATCGAGTCAATTTCTGACTTCATTGCCTCTAAGCCATTTCTCGGAGTCGATATCTGATATCGCCTCGTTGTAGGTTTTGGGATCATCACCATGAGCACCATTACCTACCTACGAGGAACATTTTCTCTCTACTTTCCTCTGAAATAATACCTAAGTATCTTTCAGGGGGATGGGAAAACTCTTTCCGATCTACGAGGTGGAGGAGGTAGTGTTCTTATTGGCTCAACCTGATTTGGTTCCAATTGGTCCTTAGCTCGTTGCTACTTGTGAGACTTTCTCATCAAGCTTGAATCTGCTTTCCAATGCCACTATCTTGAATAAACTATTTTTCAAGAAAGATGGCATGTCGACTCACAATCACATTGTGGTCTTCTGGAATGTAGAAATAGTATCCTAATGACTCTTTAGGATATCCTATGAATCGAGCTCTAAAGGACCTAAACTCTAACTTGTCCGCTTGTTGTCTTTTGACATGAGCCGGACAACCCCAAATTCTGAGATGACTCAGACTTGGTTTCTTACCATGCCATATCTCATACGGTGTGGTAGGAACGGTTTTAGAGGGAACCCTATTCAGTAAATAGATTGAAGTTAATAATGAATGTATCCCCAAAGAAAATCAGGGAAGGTCTGTGAAGCTCATCATGGATCGAACCATATCCAATAGAGTCCGATTTCTCCGTTCTGAAATTCCCGTTGAGTTGAGGTGTTCCTGGTGGAGTCCATTGAGAGACTATGCCATTTTCCTTGAGATAGTCTAGGAATTTTTGGCTAAGGTATTCACCTCCTCGATCTGATCGAAGAACCTTAATGGGTTTTTCAGTTTGTTTTTCTACTTCATGTCTGAATTCTTTGAACTTTTCAAAAGCTTCAGACTTGTGTCTCATAAGATACACATACCCATACCTAGATAGATCATCGATAAAGGTAATGAAGTAGACAAAATTGCCTCTAGCCGGCACATCAAATGGGCCGCACACATCAGTATGTACTAGGGCAAGGAGATCTGTGGCCCTTTCCCCATGTCCAACAAAAGGGAGTTTAGTCATTTTGCCTTGAAGACAAGATTCATAAGTTGGATATGACTCAAAAGTCAATGGACTCAATAGCCCATTTTTCTCCAATTTGTTGATCCTATCTTCTGCTATATGACCTAATCTCAGGTGCCATAGATATCTATCATTTGGACTATCCCTAGGTCATTTTGTTTTATGGCATTCACATTTTGCTCGATAGTTAAAATAGGTACATCAATATGTAACTGATAAAGACCATTAATAAGGAAAATCCATTTGCAATTTTATTTCTTTCATAAAGAATGTTACAATGGTCCTTAAGAAAACTAATCACATAGCCTTCTAGTGCTAAGCATGAAACAGAAATCAAATTCCTGCTAGCTGCAGGCACATAATAACAGTCTTTCCTAAGTACTAAGTCTAAACCAGATGGTAATCGAAGAGGGTATGTTTCCACAGGCACACTGCAGCAACTCTTGCTCCATTTTTGACATGTAGGATCATGTCTCCCATCCCTCAGCCTCCTGCTATCCTCAAGATCCTATATAGAAGTGCATAAATGAGCACTAGAACCAGAGTCAAGCACCCAACTGGATGCAGAAGAAACCATAAGGTTAGATTCAATAACGAGCATACCTCCAGAAGGACCTGTCTCCTTCTTATTCTTCAGGGTGGCTAGGTATGTAGGGCAGTTCTGCTTTCAGTGGCCATCATTATTACAATGGAAATACTTTCCTTTGTCAGCGACTTTTTTCTTCAGCTCTACCATCTTTTTCTTTCCACTTTTCACCTATTTTTTCATAGACTTCTTCTTCTTTTCAAAAAACTTTCTCTTGAAAGAAGTCCATTCCATAGCAAGTATTAAGCCTTTAGAACCTTTTATAGAAAGCTCAGCGGTAACCAGCATATTCATTAAGCTTCGGCCAAGGAATTTTGAAGTTTATGCATGTGGTAATTCATGATGAATTGCCCATATGCATCAGTCAAGGATTGCAGAATAATATCATTCTGCAGATCCAAGTCTAACTTCACACCGAGCTTCTCAAGCTCTTCCATGTCCTTGATCATCATGTCAGACAGTGATCTTGGACTGACTGTCCCATCATGCATCTTAGCCTTAAAAAGTCATTTCGTGACTTGATATTTGGCTGCGCGACTCTGTTCACCAAACATCTCCTGTAGGTGAGCCAACATTTGGCGAGCAGTCCCGATATCTTCATGTTGGCGCTGGAGCTCATCAGACATCGAGCCCAACATGTAATATCTGGCCTTATTATCTTCGTCTATCCATTTTTCAAGAGACGCTCTCTGTTCAGTAGATGGACGAGGCTGGTAAGGTGGGAGGGTCCTGGTCCAATAACATGGGTTAACTTCTCGAAAAACCCAAAATAATTTTGTAGTTCCTGAGCCAATCTTTATAATTGGGTCCAGTCAGTCTATGTGTGTCCAGGATACGTGCTAATGGGTTGGACGCAGACATTTTTCCTGTATAGAGAGTCAAAGATTCTAGTTAGATACTGTAATTTTGACTTGACCAATTTGTTTAGGGAATTTTATTTTTAAACAAATTAGCTCCCACTATTTTCTCGGATCCCTACACTCCCTCTGTAGAGATGCAAAAATCTCCATGATTAATGATTTCTAGTGGGTGGTGCGGTCTCACCAACTGACTCATCACCTCACCTAACAGTTATTGGTGATGGGTTAGCCAATGAGTGAACAACTCTTGTTCAATGATTCTCTAATCATGGTGCACCCAAACTTGGTCTCTAATTCATGAATCTCACCGTATCCGAAATATTGATCCACTCCTTAGTTAAGTCAGACCCACCATTTGCATAGACTGGGTTCCTAATTGAGTCTCTCACCGTATCCAGAATATTGAGCCCAACTCATCCTCCAGCCCATAGCATCCAATGCCTAATAGACATGGTTGCATCTTCCCGGTGCAACTGAGCCACTGTATCCAGCCGAGAACAATCAACCCCGGGAAGGGCCCGCACATCTACAATGGTGGAAGACCTCAGACTTAATCTTTTCTTAGGGAGAATTGATTCAGGTCTCATTAAACTAGACTTGGCATTAGTCATAACAATTATGACTAACCTAGTGGCATGGGTTAGCTCGGATTATTGACCACCTCAGATCAGAACTGTGTCAACAGATATGGCCAGGTAAGTGAGACCGGTGGAAGGAATATGCCATTAACTCGTACAAGAATGCATTCAGGTCGAGTAGCTTCCAATTAAAAACCAGTCGGTCGTCTATGCCAAACTTACCTTAGACACCAAATTGTTGAGCCAGAACCAATTGGGTTAGCCTACAATCCAGACTCTAACCTCTGAGCCTAATTAGGTCTTGCTTGATCGTGACTCGATCTTGACCCAGACTTAATCCTATTAGGCTGGTCAATTTAAGCATTGTTGATCCCATCTAACCAACTCTTGATTCGGTTTGATCAACCGCTTAGACCTAATTGAGCTACCCAAGCCCGAACCCAGCATTATGAATATGTCTTAGATCTGAAATTCTCAATTTTAGACCTAATTAATATTCCATAATCTTAATTCTTAATTAAGTAGGGTTCATAAACAAAATATGCACAATAAATCCTAGGGTTTCAGGATCTAGGGTTTTGCAGAAAGTAAGTTTTGGGTTTCTGATTAAGGACGAACACGCAGCACCCCTACACATCATAAGAACACCCCATCGAATGGGAAGAGAGGGCCTTTAAACCCTTCTTCGTTCTTATGACCGGACGGCCAAGAGGAACGCCTTAATCAGGAACATGCAATACTACAAACTAGTTTTAGATCTATATCATATATCTCATATATAAATTAGATCTAATCATGGCATATTTTGCATACATCTCATGTATCAATCATGCATATTTTCAGATCTAAATTATCTCATAATATATCTAAAAAATTAGATTTAAATTGATCTATCAAAATAAATTCTAATCTAGATAATTATGTAGAACTATTCTACAACTAGTCTAGACATGCATCTAATCATATCTCATATGATATTTAAAATTAAATAATTTATTTTTTATTTTTTAGATGTTATTATAATATTTATAATATCAAAAAATAGTAAATAAATAGATCTAAAAATATGATTTAATCAAATTAAATTAAAGAAACATGCAAGACTATTCTATAGAACTATTCTATTCTAGAACTAGTCATGCATATCTTCATAATCTTAGATCCAAATTATTTAATTTTAATTTTTTCTAATTTTAGATCTGATCACATCTCATGTGACATCTAAAATCACTATTATTTTAATTAAAATAAATTTAAAATTAGATCTAAATAATTTTAGAACCTGGCTCTGATACCAGTTGAAGGAAAAATCCTGATTTTCCCGGGTCCAGGTTCGTTCAGATCTGATCAGATCAAGAGATATATTTCAAAAATTTTTTTCTTTGATCCTAATCAGATCTAAGATATTTTAGATCTAATTCTTATTATTTTAATAATAAAAATAAAAATAAAAATTAAATCAAATTTAATTTACCTTGATTTTGGGTAATCCTATTACCCTGTGATGATCCTGATGCAGCGGAAGGTTCTGGATCTAGCCACGCAAGTGCCTGGCCTCTACCGGTATCCACTCAGGCTGGATCTGGAGATCCTCTTCTTCTCTATCACATCTCCAAAAATTAGATCTGGATCTGATCTGGAGGATCTTCAAAACTCTTTTGAAGATCAGCAGTCGTCCTTTGCAGCAGTGCAGCCTTCTTGCTTTTGATCGCCTTTCTCTTTGATCTGGATCGCACCAACCAAGCCCAAAACTCCTTTTGGACATGGAGAGGAGAGAGGGAGAAGAGGGTTTGGCATGGAGGAAGGAGGGGAGAGGCAGCCTTGGGGCATGGGCTAATTGCAGATGAATTAAATTCTAGGATTAGAGTTGGGCGCAGGGTCTTATTTATAGACTGCTGTGATCCAACTCCTCTTCTTCCCAACCAATCACAACCCTTTGTGAAATCAGATCTAAATCTGATTGGTGGGAATAGAGTCCCCTGGATTCCTCCTTAGAGGGTGCCTAAGACCAGTCAAACTTGGTTCTTAGGAGGAACTCTAAGATTGGAATCCAAAAAGGAGATGGAGTCCTTGGAGTCCAATTTAATCCAACAACTGGAGTCCTCCTAGGCGCCTCCATCTTTTACTTGGGCTCACGCCTCCCTAGGGTGGCGTGCGCCCCCTTCTTGCTGCCAGGTTCTAGGCAGGGGGACAAGGCCCCCACCAGCTCTCCAATAGGTGCATGACATGTGGATCAAAAGTCAAAGTGTCAATGGTCAATGTTTGACCAGTCAAAGGTAGACTTTTGACCAAAGTCAAAGAACAAGAAATGGCAGGTGACCAAAAATGGCAGGTAATGTCTTACAAAATAAGACAACCTTTTCTGACTTGGACAACCTCCAGTTCAGACCATATGAAGGCTCCAGTCTGATTGAGCACAAACTCCTTTGGCTCAGCTCAGGACAACATTTGGCTTAGTGAACAAGATTTAAGAACGTTAGGTTCAATCGATTAGTGCTCGAGTGCTAGCACGATTTTCCTTGAACCTAATTGAATCTCATTCAGATCAATTGAACTAGATCAGTTCAATTGATGATCACCAGATTCAAACCCTTGTTTGTGTGACCCAGTTAGGTTCAGTTCTGTATGGTAATGGGATATGTCATGATCTCTATCATCGACATCATCGAAACTCCTTTCGATGGATCAGAACTCTTCTGATTCGAACAGCTAGAATGATCGATCATCTAAATCATTCTAATTGCTCCCAAAATCCACCAGTGACACCTAGCAGTATATGGTGGCAACCCATCAGAGCTGAATGCGAACCTCTTGGTGCAGCTACCTGTGTGATTAAGTTCTTCTATCTTGAGCCCCGATCAGATTAGGGTTAAGGTGAACTCGTCAAACCCTAGTCTCTGTCATATGATGTAATCATTCGATTCAAGTCCAATGTGAAAATCTAAATAGAAACTCTTTCTATTATTTCACTCTGCCATGGCCATGGGCTTCTGGACTTGATTCTCATGATCATCATAGGGCTGCTCCTCTACCACCGAGGTAGATAGATTCCATCTTGATGCAATCCAGTTCCTACAATGAACATGCTATAGCCAACATACACCTCAGGGTTCCATATGGCTAGGAGACCGAGTAATGGTGTAGTCAAACTATAACACCCTCAAGGTGAACTGTCCGATGCACCTCAGGTCAAAGAACCAGACACACTACTGCAGCATCGAGTCAGTCATTGACGAGAAGGTAGACTTCCCTAATGACTACTCGAGGTGGTCACGCTCAGTGCCCTCGTTCTCTAACGAGTACCTGTACTCTCGCTCCGGTGTCTCCACACCGTATAGACTCAAGACTCATCTACTAAAGAGAAGCGATTGTACACCAACCTTCCGGATCAATCACCATCCTCGTGATGATCCTATGGTCGGGAGCATTTTATGAGTTAATAATGATTATTCATGTCTTAAATTTTCAACTCTTGAAAATATGAATTATCATTACCATTAACTCAAAGGATGTATCACAGACACTAAATACACATATGTGATTGAAAATAATCTATTTTATTATTTATAGTTAAAATTATAATTTTGCTCTTAGAATTGTAATACAAATGTCAGCTAATTTGGTTTCTAGGGCATACATATCTAACAAGCTATTATCTTATTTCTTCATGTATGAGACCAGACATGGTATACTCACTAGAGGTAGTGAGCAAATACTAGTCTGATTTGGATGAGAACCATTGGAAGATTGTAGGGACAATCTTTAAGTATTTAAGAAATACTAAGATCTAGTGATTCATATATGGAGATACTAACTTATAACTTATAGACATTTTAATTTCAATTTTTAGTTAGATCAAGAAGATAGCAAGAGAGTATCGGGTGATATCCTAATTACAAGAATAATCTACTAGAAATGTTCCAAGTAGGATATTATAGTCTATCCAATTACTGATGTAGAGTACATCATGGCATATGATGCTGCCATATGGCTATGTAGTTGCTGAGGTTCATTAGCAAATTGGGAGTGACACTCTCCATAGATGGTCCAGTCCTATCGTAGCACTAGAGCCATAGCTCAGGCTAAAGAACTGAAGAACCAACATATTCTGCATCACTTTCACCTTAGATATTAGATCTGGATGAAGTAAACCTTTAGAAGATCGATGAAAAAGGAGAATTTGACCAACCTATTTGCTAAGGCCTTGGAACCAAGGAGCTCTACAAACTCAAATGGAAGATAGGATATTTGATATCATTCTGATTGACTTTAGTCCAAGTGGGAGTTATTAAAAAATATGTCATAAAGCCAATCATCTAAGTTGTAGATGATTAAAATCTGTATATGAATAATCTAATAATAATAGTTATTTGGCTGGTTCATCATAAAAGTTCAATCTTTCTTAAATGAACTTCTAAATTATGATAAAGTTCTTAGAACCACGATCAATTGATAAAAGAGAATTTATCATATGGTTCTTAAACTATTCACGATCAAATGATAAGTTATTAAAAAGGATGATAACTTATCGAGTGTAGATCGCTGTATGCCATATACGTTGGTTGTCCTTATAATCAAGTAGTATGGAGATACTAATATGACATTCAGATAAGATATAGGAGTACATCTACACTGAACGTGATCAATGTAGCACTCTACTATCAATAGTAGCTAGCTAAGGCTAATGGATATAAGTATCCTTCTGATCTGAGTTCATCACGGTGACTTGCAAATAATTCATTATACTTTAGTACCGAACTGCCTTTATTTCTAATATAGGTTGGGAAAATTTTTAGGTATAATCAAGTATTTATAAAGTTGGTGTATGAGTCAAGATGGGATTGACCACTCCTGATTAACTTCAGAAAGAGAATGTCTCACTGTATTTTAATTTAGCAAAACCTAGACCTAGGTAATCCTCATGAGGAGTCATGAAATTTGTAAACTTTAAAACATAATATGGATGACTTGTATGAGTGTCGACAACTAGCTTGAAGTCATCTTGAGTATTATTGATCAAAGAGATGAATTATATGGTAACCATAGGCCAGGGTTATAGGAATGTTGCCTTGCATACATTCGACCTATCCGGACGTCGGGTATCATTTCTAGATGATCATTTCAATTAGTATAAAAATTGATTCTTGTGCTATCAACTTAAGTTCAAACCTATGTGGTCACATACATAAGAGGTTGTAACCTGATCAAATGATTGATAGATGATTTAGAATCATTTTAAGGTCAAAAAATCATATGATTGATGTTTGACCTAATGCAAGTATTGTAGGAAGATTGATTAGCAATTGGATTCCTAATTGACTCAATTTGATTGAGCAATTGGACTAAGATTAAGTCTAATTAAATTAGATTTAATTAAAATTAGTTTAAATTTAATTTAATTAAATCTAATTGATTTATTGGATAAGCCAATTGCAAGAAAGAAGAAGTTCCTGTTCGACTAGGACTTGAGTGCACCTAATTTCTAATTTAATTAAAAATTAAATTTAATTTAAATATAATTAAATTAGATTTAATTAAGATTCTAATTAGATTAGAATTATTCATTAATTAGATTGACTCAAAACTATTTTGAATTGGGTTCAAATGATCTTGACCTAGTTAAAGTAGAAGAGTCCTAGTTAGACTAAGACTCCTTCCCTCACGCCAATAATCTCCAAGACCCAATTTTTATTTTTAGATTATTTTTTTGATTTTCTCCATGCCTAAGATAGGTTTTCCACACCCAATGTCTAGAGGTTTTGGATTGAAATTTGACTTGGTCAAATTTTAAAATTGGTTTGGATTTCAACTCTTTCTGAAAGAGTCTTAAGAAACCAAACCACCTTCCTTTTCTTTTGGAATTTCTCCCACGCCCATCTATTTTTTTGTTGCTCACTTTTCTCCTAATTTTGGGCATTTCCTTTTGTTTCTCCATGCACAAAATTAAGGGGGAGGCATCCAAGAGTTGGACGCCCTCCAAACTCCTGTTTGGTTTCTTAGTTAGACTAGGTTTTGACCTAGTTTGCTAGATATAATAAGGAGGATGCCTCCTTTCATGGGCGGACATGTAAAACCTAGAAAAAATCATGGAAAAATAGAAGAAAAGGAGGAGGAGCCGTGGGAGGTTTTGGATGCCAAGTTCCATGAAGGAGAGATCTCATTAAGCCATCAAAAGTTGATTTCTAGAAGAGACAAAGGTAAGAGAAAATTATTTTCTTTTATGGTTTTGTTTCAAGCTTCTCTTTCTTATTTTTCTATGTAACTTTTCTTTGGGAAAAATCTGAGAGAGAGAGGTAGAGGGCATGGAGAATGAGTGCTCCAAGGAGTTGGGGCATGGTGGTCCTCTTTTGAAAGCGCAAGTATGGTGCTCCCAAGTCTTGGGAGATCGTGAAGGAGTTAAGGTGGTGGCTCCTAAAGACTAGGATTGGCCGGAGATGTATCAGCAAAGATAAACAGGCTGGCACACAATTGGGCTGGCTCCGATACGTAGCCAAGCTAGCTATGTCAGGCAAATAGAAGACGTGGTTCGAAGAGACGCAGTCGAGCTGGCTCGGCTTTTGATTAAGCCAGCTCGACGGTCGTGAACAAATCTGGATGGATTTTCTATTTGATCTTGGATTGAGTCTAATCCAAGGGATCTTAAGGCTTGGTATGAGTGGTCTTAAGATGGCTAATTCATGTATTGGACTAGATCTTTAGTCCAGAGGATGAGAGCATGTAAGACATGGGTTTACATGGGCTTGGATGAGTATTTTCATGTATGGGTTAGCCAAGAGAAGTTTTTTAGGACTGAGTCATGTTGACTCAAGATGTCTATATATGTACTTGTGTATATAGATTACGAAAGAAGAGAATGAATTAAATTCTTTTCCTTCCTGAAATCCTAACTTTTTCTCTTTCTGACTCTCTGTCGTCTCATCTTCTTATCGTCTGATCCTTATCTTTCTTGCTATTATCTCCAACTTGCTTCCTCAAAGTAGGTAGAAGGTATAAGAGTTTCCACAGGTTCTAAAATAATTCATAACAAGTGGTATCAGAGCAAGGTTGTGTGGAAGGAGGAGAAGATGTCTGAAAGTTGAAGATCTTTAGGTGCTGTGAATTCAGCAAGGTCCTGTCAATGTATTTCTCAAATTTTTTGGATCTATGTTGCATTTTTTTGGCTTGGATCCAGTCATGGGAAGCAACGTGAAGGTTGATTTTGAGAAGTTCAATGGGAAAGAAAACTTTTTCATGTGGAAAGTTCGTGTGGAAGATCTTCTGGTTCAAGCTGAATTGGATCAGGCATTGGAAGAGAAGCCTGAAGGAATGTTAGATCGCCAGTGAATATCTCTGAAAAAGAAGGCCTACTCTATGATCAGAGGATGCTCATCGAATGCAGCACTCTATTCATTTTTAGAGGAGAGGACCCCAAGAGGCTTGTGGTCGAAGTTGTAAATCATGTATATGGGTAAGAATATGTGCAATAAGTTGATGTTGAAGAAGAGACTGTACAACCTTCAAATGTAGGAAGGTGAAGATATCTTAGGACACATCTAGAAATTCGATCAGATATGCAATGAGTTGCTGAAATTCTATTAGAGTGAAGATGGAGGAAGAAGATAAATTATTACTTCTATTATGCTTGTTGCCCTTGTCCTATGATCCATTGGTGATGACGCTACTCTATGATAAGGAGATCCTGAAGAATGAAGACATGATCTCGAAATTACGAACCAATAAACAACGAAAGAAGTTGACCAAGGAAGGTGTTCCTCAGGAGGGCTTGACCGTGGGGGAGAGACCTGAAAGATCAAAGGAGAGAGGCAAGTCAAGGGGATGATCAAAGTCCTAAAAGAGCAAGAATAGGAAGGAAGCCAGATGCTACAAGTGCAACGAGATCGGGTACTTTAGGCATTATTGCCCATAATAGAAGAACAAGAAGGGAGAAAAGAGTGGATCTGATGCACTGAGTATAGTGGCTAATAGTGAGGTGGAGGATGACCTCTTGGTTGTATCAGATGGTCATAGAAGATACATAGATGTATGGATGCTGGATTCAGTCTGTTCGCATCACTACACCCCAAACCAGTCTTGGTTTGTCACATACACCAAGATTGATGAGAAGAGTGTGACGCTTGGAGATGATCACCCATGTAGAGTCACTGGTATTAGAAGCATCTGGATGAGGATGTTTGATGAGCTGGTGCGGACTCTCATAGATGTGAAGCACGTCCTAGATTTGAAAAAAAATCTCATGTCACTGGGCTATCTAGAGTGGAGTGGCTACAGCTTCAGCAGTTATGCCAGGAGTGGAGTTCTCAATATCTCCAAAGGTGCTATGATGGTGATGAGGGGCAGGAGCATAGAGAACAACCTCTATAATTTGGTTGAATTTGTGGTGACCAAAGAATCTGATGCAGCGGTAGTAGCATAGGATCAACAGGGGCTTATCGGTTGTAGCACTACTGCCTAGGCCACATGGATGACCGTGGGATGAATGAGCTAAGCAAACATGGTTTGATTTCAGATCTAGATAGAGGTGTTACGGAGGTGTGTGAGCCATGGTAGATGGATAAATGGAGGAGAGTATAGTTTGCCGTCAGTTTAGCCCATAGTGCAGTCCTACTAGAACTGGTTCACACTGATGTGTGGGGATCAGCTCCATTTTTGGCTAGAAATGGAGTGAGATACTTCTTGACCTTTATAGATGATTTTTCAAGAAAGATATTGATCTAATTTATGAAAGAGAAATCAGAAGTCTTCACTAGGTTCAAGGTGTGGAAAGCTGAGATGGAGAAGGAGATAGGTCAGGACTTGAAGTATCTATGGTCAGACAATGGTGGAGAATACACTAGCAAAGAGTTCCAAGGCTTTTATAAGGAGTGTAGTATCAAAAGGCACATTTCAATAAAAGAAACGCATCAATAAAATAGGGTGGCGAAAAGGATTAACAGAATTCTTTTGGAAAAGGCACGGTGCATGAGGCTACAGGCAGGGCTTCTGAAGGCATTCTGGATTGATACAGTGGATGTAGCTTATTATTTAGTGAATCGATCACCTCATACAAAGTTAGATAGTGATATTCCAGAGGAGAGATGATCTGGAAGAAAGATTGGGCTGAACCATCTAAGGATTTTTGGGTGCACGATTTTTGTGCACATGGGTGTTGGTGAGCGGAGCAAGTTGGATGCCAGATCATGGAAGATGGTATTCTTGGGATATCCATGAGAAGTTAAGGGATACCAATTATGGGATCCCTTGGAGAAGAAGGTTGTCATTAGTAAGGATGTCACCTTCGATGAAAATTTAGTTATCCAAAGGCAAGATGGCATGAAGGAGCGGTAGATGAAGCAGGAGGTCCAGTAGGACAGCACTGGATAGTTAACATCTTACTCTATTTTGCTACTTACATGTGCATTAGGAGGACTTGATATTCAGGTGGAGCACTTACCAAAGGTGTCTCCATAGGTGGAGCACTCACCAGAGATGTCTCCATAGGTGGAGAGAGCTCAGATAGGTAATGGAAGCCAGGAGGCCTAGCAGGAGCAAGCTGGACTTAGGATGGATATCAGGGTTATGCTGCATAAGTTCAAAAGAAACATCAGGCAACCGAAATGATACAGCTTTGAAGATATACTATCATGTGCTCTAGTGACAGCAAACGGGGACCCATACACCTATGAGAAGGCTATGGATAGCCAGGATAGAGAGAGATGGGTCCAAGCAATATCCGAGGAGATGTAGGCTCTCCACAAGAATGAGACATGGCGTTTAGTGCAGTTGCCACAATGAAAGAAATCCATTGGTTTTAAGTGGGTTTATCAATGCAAAGAGGAGCCTTCAGAGTAGAGAGGTATCTGGTATAAGGTGCGGTTAGTGGCCAAGGGATACTTTCAGAAGAAAAGCATCAATTTTAGCAAAGTATTTTCTCCTATCGTTAGGCATACTTCTATCAAAATGTTGCTGAGCATTATGGCAGCTCAGGACTTGGAGCTGGAGTAGATGGATGTCAAGACAGCATTCCTCGATAGGCATTTGGAGGAGAGCAATTATATGGAGCAACCACTAGGATTTCAGAAGCCAAGAGCAGAAGAAAAGGTCTGTTTGCTGCAAAAATTATTGTATGTGCTGAAGCAATCGCTAAGACAATGGTACAAGTGATTTGACTCATATTTGAGGAGTATTGGACTTTCTAGGTATGAGTATGACTCTTTTGTGTATGTTAAATCTTTGAGAGATGAGTCTAGGGTATTTCTACTCTTGTATGTGGATGACATGCTTATAGCATGTAAGAGTAGGAAGGTTGTATAGGAACTAAAGGCAGCCTTGTCTCAAAAGTTTGAGATGAAGGATTTGGGGCCTGCAAGAAAGATCTTAGGCATGAAAATCTTTAGAGATCGAGCCAAGAAGATGCTATATTTATCTCAAGAAGGCTACATTAGAAAGATCTTGGAGAGGTTTGGGATGAAGGAAGTAAAATTGATGGAGCTGCCATTTATCGGGTACTTCAGACTCTCAAAGATAATGTCACCACAAACTGAGGTGGAGGCTCAGGAGATGGAGAGAACACCATAGGCCTCTGATGTAGGAAGCTTAGTATATGCCATGGTGTGTTCTAGACCAGATATCGCCCACGTAGTGAGCCAGGTCAGTAGGTTCATGGCACAGCCTGGTAAGAAGCACTGACGAGCATTGAAGTGGATCTTCGGTACTTAGTGGGTACTATTAGAGTTGGCATCTACTATGGATAGCAAGTTGGAGCTGAGGAACTCTCCGACGTGTCCACGAAAGCTTAGGGGCAGATAAATGGGTTTGTGGATGTAGATTTTGATGGTGAGATGGACACTCAATGGTCAATGATAGGCTTTATGTTTAGCCTATCTGGAGGTTTAGTCTCATGGAGATCATGCTTGCAACCCATCATGGCCTTATCTACAACTGAAGTGGAATACGTAGGTGTTATAGAGGCAGCAAAGGAGGCTCTATGGTTGAAAGGATTGGCATTGGAGATGGGTCTCATATAGGAGGCCGTCAGGATGCACTGCGATAGCCAGAGTGCATTATTACTTGCTCAGAACTCTGTCACCATGTAAGGATAAAACATATCAATATCAAGTATCATCAGATCAGAGAGCTTGTGCAAGAAGGTGAAGTAAAGCCGGTGAAAGTCCACAATAAGGAGAATCTAGTGGATGCACTAACAAAAATTCTTCCTCGGGATAGTTTTTGTAAATATATGAAATCAATGTGTCTGATGGATAGGATAGAATTGCCTCAAGTCTTGGGACACCAAGATAGAGATTAAAACGGCAAGTGTGGTGCTCCCAAGTCTAGGGAGACCGTGAAGGAGTCAAGGTGGTGGCTCTTGAAGGCTAGGATTGGCCAAAGATGTATCAATAAAGATAAAAAGGCTGGCACACCATCGGGCTGGCTCAAATACATAGTCGAAGATATGGTTTGGAGAAACACAGTCGAGCTAATTCGACTTCTAACTGAGCTAGCTCGATGGTGGCGAATAGATCTGGATGGATTTTCTATTTGATCTTGGATTGGGTCTAATCCAAAGGATCTTAAGGCCTAGTATGAGAGATCTTAAATTGGCTAATTCATGTATTGGACTAGATCTTTAGTCCAGGGGATGAGAACATGTAAGATATGGATTTACATGAGCTTGGATGAGTGTTTTCATAAATGGATTAGTCGAGAAAAGTTTTTTAGGGCTGAGTTAGGTTGACTCAAGATGTCTATATATATACTTGTATATGTAGATTATGGAAGAAGAGAATGAATTGAATCCATTTTCTTCCTGAAATCCTAGCTTTCTCTCTTTCTCACTCTACCGCTCTCTCATCTTCTTATCATTTGATCTTTATCTTTCTTGCATCATCTCCAACTTGCTTCCTTAGAGTTGGTAGAAGGTGCAAGGGTTTCCACAGGTCCTGATGAGAGAAGAAGAAGAGAAGAAGATCTTCTCTTAGGATTTCTTTAAGAACCTTTCTTCTCCATCTTTTTGTGTGATTTTTCTATAAGAAAATCAGAGAGAAAGAGATTTGAAAATGTAAAAAATTATGTAGGAGAAGTGTTGCCTAGCTAAACAACCCAAGAGGGGGGGGGGGGGTGTGAATTGGATTTTCAAAAACTTAAAACAGATATGTGCAGTGTAAATATTTGAACCCTAAGTAAAATGAATGTGAGAGCAATGAAAATGGAGAAGTAATAGCACACACATACAAACAAGAGAATTTTATAGTGGTTCGGTGCACTCCCAGTACCTACGTCCACTCTTCAAGCAAGACTCTTGAAAATTGTACTATAATCCTGCAAGATTACAGTCGAATAGTTTTTTCGAGTTTGCTATCTCAAAACCCAGTTGGTTTTTTCTTAGATTCACCAACCACAATCCTTACAACAATCAGACAAAACAATCTGAAATAATTAATGAAGAGAAAAGCCCCAAAACCCAAGTTTTAGCCCTTACTGAAACCAACTACACGAAAATAAATAATGAAGATTTACAATGCATAAAGGTCCTTTAAATGAGCTGAATCATTGTCATTGTAGTTCGTTGAATGCTTCTTGAATACTTGAATTTAATGTGCTTCAGATCTTGAGAGAACTTGAGTGAAAAAGGATTTGCTCACAGAAAACTAGGCATTCATTGCTTTTTCTCTCATTTTTCTTGGATGATCCGAAAGTACATCTTTAAGATTTTATATTTGGAGCATTTTCTATCATTTGGATATGATTGGAGTCCAAAAAAAATAAAATTTGACCATTGGAGAGCAGCAGGTAGCCATTGAAAGCGAGAAAATCCAATCTTGAATGCTCCGTCAAAAAGTTGTTGTCGTGTCTCTAGGCCTCTTGATTTATCTTGAGATGTCTCATCATATTTTGAGGCCTCTCGATTGATTAGGAGACTTTTCACCTTCAGTCGCTCAAAAAATAGCTTTTTGAAAAAATTATATCATCTAAGATTGAGAGCTCTCGATTTTGAATGAGATGTCTCGTCGAAACCGCGAGATCTCTCGAGAGTCCTGCGAGACTTCTTGCTCTCAAAGCTTAGAAACTGTGTTTCTATCTCCTAAGACCAAGAGCTCTTGAGATTAACTTGAGACCTCTCAAAACCATGTCAAAAGCAAATTTGGACATGCTAGACCTCATGAGAGCTCTCGAAAAAATTTCGAGACCTCTCAAAAATTACTCTAAGACTATTTTGAGAAAATTTTACTACCAATCAAGAAGATTTGATTTTTATTTGAATTGGACTTTGTATCATCCTCATTTTGGTCAAAGAGCTCTCTTTTTTCTGAGATTTGAACACTTCAAATAAAATTTATTAGTAAACATTTGCTTTAATATTTGGTCATCATCAAAATCACTTAGGGAGTCAACAATCTCTCTCTTTTTGATGATGATAAAACATCAAGCAATTCATAAAAAGAAAGTAAGCGATACGTATACCATGTATTAATGAATGAAAGAGGATGACATGCTCAATTTTAAGAGTGCTCAAATTCCCAATGATATACACAATGTATTAACAATGCTCTTTTGATTTATATAGGATATATTAATGCTCCCCCTTAATGTATGCTCTTTTGATTTATATGGGATTAAATATATTCTTTTATGTTTATTATATTTTTTCTCTTAATTTTTTATTTATGATACATTTTCTCTTAATTTTTCTCCTCCTTTTTGTCAGCATCAAAATCATAGTTGAAAAATATAATTGAGAAAGTTAGACATAATTGAAAAGAATGCAAGAGCATAATTAAAAAGTTTAATTTCATTGCATAAGACTGAAATTGCAATAAGAAAGTTGTATATTGGTTTACAAAAAGTAGATCTATACCAATATATCCAAAAGTACACTAAGGAACATAAGAGAGGTACACCAAGCAACATAAAAAAAAGAACTAGACCTATTCCTCATCAAAGAGCAACTTTATGATTGGTTCAGAGGAAGATCTAGGTCTAGAGAATGATAAGTGAGGTGCAGGTCGAGAAGATGGTGAGGGTCAAGAAGTGGATGGAGTCTGAGATCTAAGGCTGCCAATCCGATCTATAATTTGCCGCAATGAAGAAATGAGCACTTATGCAGTGGTGCATTGGATGGTGATGTTCTCCTCTAGTCTCTTTATAATGCTGGAAGTCTCGGGTAACAGAAGTTCGATCTGAGTTGATGATCCATGCTGTTTCTTTTCCAAAATTTTAGGCCTTTAAGATAACCCACTAAATTGCTGGCTAAGCATTTTAGTTTGTCCCTCAGATGATATTCTTTATTCCTCAATGCTCACCAACAGTTGATGTTTTACACTAGAGAGGATGTCAATAAACCTTTCAGATACCTTTTGAACTACTTCCTCTACCATCCTTTCAATTAATCTTTCTTGATAAAAAATAGAGGGAGGTATTGGATCATGTCTTGGACGCCCTTATGGAGTATGCAGAGATATCGGTGTGGTGAATGAAGGTCCAGCAATAGAGGATGATGGTGGAGGAGGTGGAGACCTATGCTCCTCAGATTCATTTCTAGTAGCAGCTTCTTTATTTATCCTTATCCATCTGTCATCCTTTTTCATAAATTTCATTCTATTCAAAGTTTCCTCATTTATATAGTTGGTGTGTGCCAACTACTTGAAGTCTTCACCTTCTAGATTAACATGAAAATCCTTGAAAATCAGAGTGAAAATCATCCCATAGGGTAGATAGGCTTTGCTTTTGTTGGTTGTGTCCTTTAACTGTTGAAGCATTAGAGATGGAAAGTTCATGGGTGTCCTGGTTACCAAGTAGAACATAACAACCAGTTCTTTCTTTCCAACCTAGTCATATCTTCCTACCTTTGAAAAAATTATATGACTCACAATGGAACGTAATAATCTTATTTCCACTGAAAGATGATATGAGACTAATTGTTGATTTTCATCTACATTTTTTCTTTCCAAAATGCACTTTAAAGCTTCAGTTTTATTCCTTAAATTTAGATAACAATCTCCAGACCTGGTACTTCTAAGAGTTGCCCAATCTTCCTTTCATCTAATGAGATGTGTACTCCTTTAATAACAAATTCTATACTTGATGCTTGCTCAAAGCTAATATTCTTAAAGAACTCTTTAATTAGGTCTAGATAGACATTTACCTCAAGAGTACACAGCTTCTCCCGATCTTGCTATCTGATCCATGACCCAATATGGAAATGTTTCCTATCTAGGTATCCAATGTCTACATTTTGACCCATTGGAATAGTCCCCATGGTGACAAAGAGACAAGCTCATGAAGAAGAGGCAGACGGAGATACTTGGGCTATGTCCTGCTGCCGCTTTGCCCTAACTTTAGTTGAAGGAGTGATGGGCAATCTTTAGGTGGCGAGGGTTCTCTTCTTTGGAGCCATTGGAGTTGGATTTGGACGGAATGAGTGATGGAACAGTGATTCAAGGAGCTTGGAGGAGTGGATGGGAGTTTGGAAAAGTTTTGGGGGAGAGATCTTGAGAAAATGAAAGAAACGAATGAGAGAGAGGATCTATTGGAAGATCGATTAAAAAGGGCCCCATGAAATTCAAGAGCTCTCGTCCTAAAGACGAGACATCTTAAAATATCGAGAGCTCTCACTTTTAAAGCGAGAGATTTTGGATTACCATCGAGAGGTCTCGTGTATAAATCAAGACTTCTCAAGCTCAGGAGGAAAAGTCAGAATAAGAATAGGAATTTTAAGCCAATTTTTCTTGATTTTACAAGATTGAATTGGGGATATTTAGGATGGTAAAAGAAGACCAAAAACAATCCAATAAATTCAAGATAAATATTTTTATAGAGGATCATAAATACCAAGTTCACCCCAGATTTTTGAGAACCTATCTTTATTTAGAGGTTTTATAAAAATGTCAACTAGTTGATTTTTAATTGACATAAATTCAAGCATTACGTTATTATTTTAAGCATGATCTCTTATGAAGTGATGTCTAATTTTAATGTGCTTGGTTCTTGATTGTTGAATAGAATTTTTTGTCAAGTTTATGGCACTAGTGTTATCACACCTAATGGATATTTTGTTTTACTTAATTCTAAAGTCTTCGAGTTGTTGCTTGATCCATAATATTTGAGCATAGCAACTTCCTACAGTAACATATTCGGCCTTGGCTGTAGATAGAGCTAGATTTTTGCTTCTTACTATACTAAAAGATCAAGTTCAATCCTAAAAATTGGCAAGTGCTATTTGTACTTTTTCTATCTATTCTATATCCTCCATAGTCTGCATCAGTGTATCCAATCAATTCAATGAAGGATTATTTTGAGTATCAAAGTCCTAGGTTATGTGTGTAGATCAAATATCTATATTTTTTTTGACAGCTAGTAAGTAAGATTCTTTAAGGTTAGATTGAAATCTAGCACACATGCATACATTAAACAATATATCAGGCCTACTTGAGTTAAGTAGGGCAGGGATCTAATCATACCTTTGTAAAGCTTTTCATTTACGATTTTATCATTTTCATCATTGTCGAGTTTGCATGAGAGGCTCATTGATGTGCTGATCTCTTTTTCATTTTTTATGCCAAACTTTCTCAGCATCTTCTTGATGTACTTTGTTTGGCTAATGAAAATATCTTTCTTTGATTATTTGATTTGTAGTCCAAGAAAGAAGTTCAGCTCTCCTATCATGCTCATTTCAAATTTTTTCTGCATTAACTTTGCAAACTCTTGACAAAAAAATTTATTAGTAGCTCTGAATATGATGTCATCCATATATATTTTTAAATTATAAAAAGATCATTATTTTTTCTTTTCAAAAATAGTGTAGTATCCACACTTCCTCTAATAAAATCATTATGTAATAGAAATTTACTTAGTCTCTCATACCATTCTCTAGGTGCTTGTTTAAGTGCATATAATGATTTATTTAATTTATACACATGGTTCGAAAGTGAGTGATTTTCAAAATTGGATGGTTGTTCTATAAAGACTTCTTCAGTGATATAACCATTCAAAAAGGCACTCTTTACATCCATTTGAAATAATTTAAAGTTCATGTAGCAAGCAAAGATAAGTAACAATCTAATAGCCTCTAATCTTGCTACAGGAGCATATGTTTCATCAAAGTCAATCCCTTCTTCTTCATTGTATCTCTTAGCAACTAGTCTAGATTTATTTCTAACTACATTTCCATGTTCATCTAATTTGTTCCTAAATACCCATTTTGTGCCAATTATGGGATGATCAATTGATCGATTTATAAGGGTCCATACTTTATTTCTTTCAAATTGGTTTAGTTCTTCTTGCATAGCTAGCATCCAATTAGAGTATTTTTCAACTTCTTCTATGTTCTTAGTATTGGGAAATATATCCTAAAGTCAATCATCTAGATTATAGATGGTTGAGCTAAATATAATTTATACTTGAATTTTAATTGAATAAAATTATTATTCTAAAAATTTCATCACATTGTGCATCTTCCTGTAATGAACTCTCTATGATGAAGTCTTTAGAACTATTTAGACTTGATAAAAAAGGATTTATTATTTAGTCCTTAAATTGATCGCGATCGAATGATTCATTATTATCTAGGATGATAACGTTAATAAGAGTAGGTCATTGTGTGCCATAAGTGTTGGTTGTCCTCTTAACCAAGAAGCTTGGTGATCCTGTTATGGCATGTAAGTGAAATGTAAGAATACATTTCATTGATCATGATCCAACAGTGAAGCTCTCTTCTGCCAAGATTGCTCACAAAGAATAGGGGTATATGTGTCCCTTAGACCTGAGATCACCACGGTGACTTGCAAGCAATTCATTGTACTTAGTTATCGAACAACCTGAATGTCTAATTCAGTGATGGAAGGCTACTAGGTGCAGTCAAGTACTTGGCTTATCAGCGTATGAGTTAAGATGGGATTGACCCCTCCAAGTATTGGAGTAAGTGCATCGCTACATTTCAATTTAGCAAATCCTCAGTCGAGATAGTCCATATGATGGATGCTGAATTTTGAAATACAATATGGATGAATTTTTAGGATTGGCAGTTAACCCTAGATCATCCTATAAGCATCGTGGTCAAGGGGATGAATTATATGGTAACCATATGCCATAGGTTCGTCGATATTGTGTTATGATTATTCGATCTATCTGGATGTTGGGTATAGTTGGGGATAAACCCCGCTCTCATCGAAGTTTAGTCTGATGCTTAGCCTAATGTAACTGGCAATCATAGAAGAGCTTCGAATGGGAATTCTCCTTCAGTCCAAACTTCTTCAGCAGCTTCGATCGGGAATTCTCCTTTAGTCTGAACTTCTCCTTCAGTTGGATTCCTCCAAGAGCCAAACTCCTTTCGGACTTCTTCTTCAGTCGGATTCCTCCAGCAGCCAAACTCCTTTCGGACTTCTCGTTCAGTCAGATTCCTTTAGGAACCGAACTCCTTTCGAACCTCTCCTTTAGTCAGATTCCTTCATAAGCCGAACTTCTCCTTCAGTTAGATTCCTTCAGGAGCCGAACTCCTTCCAAACATCTCCTTCAGTCAGATTCCTCAAGCAGCCAAACTCCTCCGAATTTTTTCTTCAGTCGGATTCCTATAGGAGCCGAACTCCTTTCGGACTTCTCCTTCAGTCAGATTCCTCAAGAACCAAACTTCTTTCTAGACTTCTTCTTCAGTTGGATTCCTTCAAGAGCCAAATTCCTTTCAGATTTCTCCTTCAGTCGAATTCCTCTAGTAGCCAAACTCCTTTCGAACTTCTCCTTCAGTCAAATTCCTCTAAGAGCCGAACTCCTTTCGGACTTCTCCTTCAGTCGGATTCCTCCAGCAACCGAACTCCTTTCAGACGTCTCCTTCAGTCGAATTTCTTCAGGAGTCAAACTCCTTCCGAACTTCTCCTTTTGTCAAATTCCTCTAGGAGTCAAACTCCTTCTGGACTTCTCCTTCAGTCGAATTCCTTCAGGAGCCAAACTCCTTCCGGACTTCTCCTTCAGTCAAATTTCTTCAGGAGCCAAACTCCTTCTGAACTTCTCCTTCAGATGGATTCCTCCAGAAACCAAACTTCTTTCGAACTTCTCATTCAATTAGATTCCTTCAATAGCCGAACTCCTTCCAGACTTCTCCTTCAGTCAAATTCCTTCAGGAGCTGAACTTCTTTCAGACTTCTCTTTCAATTAAATTTTTCCAGGAGCCGAACTCCTTCTAAACTTCTTCTTCAGTCGGATTCCTCCAGGAGTCGAACTCCTTTCGAACTTCTCCTTCAATCGGATTCCTCCAAGAGCCAAACTCCTTCTGGACTTCTCCATCAGTCAAACTCCATCTGAATTTCTCCAGTGGATTACTTTCAAATTTCAAGTAGTATTCCTCCCAAATGATCCCCTCTAGCTATATTCTCTTTAAGAGTCCAAACTCCTCTGAAATTGATATATGTCAAAGCTCTTCACCAACCAATGCCTACTTTCTTCGAACTTTGACTATTAAATCTCAACGAATGGGCACATCACGACAACGAACACCTCTCTGTAACAAACTCCATGTGGCCCTGAGCGGTCTACTACTGGATGATTATGACAATCATTTATCAGTCTACTACAGGCAACCCCACTACTAGATGGTTATGACTATCATTTATCAGTCTGCTATAGACGACCCCACTATCAAACAGTTATGACTGTCATTATCAGTCTACTATGGATGACACCTCTTTCCATAATAAATTTCACATGGCCTTGAGCAGCCCATGACTGGACGATTATGGTTGTCACTATCAGTTTGCTCCAAACTCTATGTATAAAAGGGATCCTCCAGATACGTTTTCTCTAAGCTCTCTTCTTCTTACCAAAATTTTGCTGAATTCTTTCCTGAGCACTCCATTTCTATTGGCTAGAAGAGCTGACTTGATCGTCAGAGGATCCTACTGAAGCCACCACCACCGACTTCAAATGAGACTTAATTTTATAGGTCACCGACAGTGACCTATTCTTTCCCAACTCTAGCTCAATCCGGTGTCAACTAGATTCTCCACCAACAGAATTGGCGCTAGAGAAAGGGCACCTCTGTTCCTAAAGTTCTCTTGTTCATAAAGGAGTGCTCAATAGTGATCTCTCTTCTTTCTCTCTAGAGTTCTTTCCCAAAAAAATACCTTCCAGAATAGCTTCGACTCGATAATCAATGGCCTCTACAGCAAAATTCCATCCAGATTTATCCACTCCCACTTTGGCTCCGATAACTCAAGCGCCACCTACAGCCATGGTGGATGCAGGGCAATTCAACTTGCTGGTCCAACAAGTTCATGATCTCATAGAGGTGGTGCAGGCCGTACATCATTAGGCTTTGATGCTAATTCGACTAGAGTAGGCTTCTCTGGAGTCCCATGATCCAGTCGGGGGATGGCCGACTTGGTCTAGCCTGTTGGTGACCTCCAAAAAGGAGAAGCAGAGGGTGGAGAACCCTTGCTCAAATTATGACTCGACCTAGGGGGAGCTTTGCCTCCATCCCACTAGAAAACCATGAAGATCAATGATCGTGAAGATCTCTTGAATCAAAGGCTTCAGAAAATGAGCCAATGAATCGAAGAGCTCTATCATACTCCCTCCTTATATGGTAATAATATTTGCACTGACCCTCCTTTTTCTTAGAGGATTATGCAAGATCCCATTCCGTCAAACTTTAAGCTTCCCCAATTTGAAAGCTACGATGAAACCTTAGATCTGGTCGATCACCTGGAGGCCTTTCGAACCATGATGCTGCTCAATGGTGACCAGACGCCATCTTATGTCGAGCTTTTCCATCTGCTTTAAAGGAAGCAGCAAGAAACTGATACTTGGTGTTGAAGCTGGGTACGATCTTCTTCTTTGACCAGATG
The DNA here is from genome assembly GCA_006176705.1 of Cocos nucifera. Classification (NCBI taxonomy): domain Eukaryota; kingdom Viridiplantae; phylum Streptophyta; class Magnoliopsida; order Arecales; family Arecaceae; genus Cocos; species Cocos nucifera. Next base: position 5,235 of record QRFJ01007886.1, on the reverse strand, counting down.
AGCCATTAGTTTGCGGCTCACTTCGTCAGCAGCTGACATGCACATTGAGGTTTGAATTTTCTGAAGAATATCACCTAGAAGGAGGGAGAATCTATTCGAGCTTATGTCATCTGGTTTAATGCTGGTCCAGAACCTGGACCAATCTGTTGCAATGGCCGCGCTCAAGGATAGCCTTCAAAAGAATGATTTGCTATTCTTCCTAGAGAAGAAGTACCCTAGGGACTTTGCTAATCTGTTAGATCAGACTGAAGGATATGCCTGAGTGGAAGAGACCTTCAAATTGAAGAATGATAAAGCCATAGGAGAGCGACAGATGGATGAGTCTAATAAACCCATAGCTAATGAAGGGTCGAATGAAGTTCGATCGTGCTCACGGACTCCTCCCGAATGCAAGCGAGCTCGAACTCCTCTTCAAGCTTGTAGTCAAAAAAGCCCCAACAGAAGGGCACAAAGAAGTTCTCCCCCTAGAAGATTTCATAACTATGCCCCTCTCAATGCTCCAAAAATGCAAGTATTGATGGAGATCAAGGAGCAACTGTCGAGGCCTGAAAGGATGCGCACTCACCCTGGCAAGCATAATCCTAGCAAATACTGTCTCTACCATCGTGACCATAACTACGATACTGAAGAATGCATTTAGCTTGAAGACGAGATTGAGGAGCTCATCAGGAGAGGCTGACGAGGTTGATTCCTTAGATACCGGCCTGAAGCAAGAGAAGATCGACCGAGGGTACTGTCATAGCCAAAACCACCAAGAAGGAAGGAACAATAAGGAGATCAGCCGCCTCTTGGCATTATCAACACTATCTCTGAATGACTCTGATGAGAAGAGGCTAGCGAATCTGGGAGACTAGTAAAAAGATGGAGGGCTGAAGAACCCATAACCTTTACTGAGGTAGATGCATAGAGAGTACAGTTCTCGCACAATGATAAAGTTGTAATCTCTTTAAATATAGCAGACTATGATATACATCGCATCCTAGTTGATAATGAAAGTTCGGCTGATGTCTTATTTTATGATGCTTTCTTCAAAATGTCAATATCTAATAGTCAGCATGGACTAATAAACTCTTTCCTAGTAGGCTTCGCTAGTGCTGCAGTACCAGTTGAAGATGTAATGACTCTAGCTGTGGCTGTCGGGCAATATCCAAAATAATCTAGAGCGTAGGTGGATTTTTTGATATTAAAGGCTCCCTTTGCTTACAATGCAATTCTCGGTTGGCCTAGTTTAAATAAACTTCAGACGGTGGTGTCCACTTATTATTTGAAGATGAAGTTTCTGATAAGTTACTGGATCGAAGAGGTTAGGAGAGATCAAGCTCTGGCAAGAAACTACTACTCGATTGCCCTATGAAAGAAAGAACAGTTTGATCCTTATCCTATTGATGGGCTAGATGATCGAGACGACCTCGCAGAAGAAAGTGGAGAATCGATAGAAGATCTTGTGATCGTCCTCCTGAAAGATACAAATGCGGAGCATACAGTGCAAATTGGCTCCAATCTAGAAGATGAAGTTCGGAAGCTACTCATCACCTTTTTACGGAGGAATGCCAACGTCTTTGCCTGGATTTCGATGGATATGCCTATGATTGATGTCGAGATTATGGAACATCGACTGGCCGTTGATCCCAAGCATTGACCAATGAAAGAAAGAGTTTGAGGCCATGCACTAAAAAGGCAGAAGATAATAGCAGAAGATGTCGACAAGCTTTTCAATGTTGGATTTATCCGAAAAGTTAGCTATCCGACTTGGGTCTCTAACATGGTTCTGGTCAAGAAAGCCAACAATAAGTGGAGGATGTGCATCAACTTTAAGAAGCTTAATAAGACTTGCCCAAAAGATAGCTACTCTTTGCCCAGAATCGACCAACTGATGGATGTGACTTTAGGCTATGAGCTTCTCACCTTCATGGATGCCTTCTCTGACTACAACCAAATTCGGATGGCACTAGAGGACAAGGAGAAGACTACTTTTATTACTAACCACGGTCTTTACTATTATAGGATCATGCCCTTCAGACTTGAAAATGTAGGTGCGACTTATCAGTGCTTAGTCAATAAAATTTTCAAAGAGCAGATCGACCGTAATATGAAGGTTTATGTTGATGACATGTTGATCAAAAGCCGAAAGACTGTCAATCATGTCACCGACCTTGAAGAGGCTTTCAATGCGCTCAGAAAATATAAGATAAAGTTGAACCCAACCAAGTGCGCCTTTGAGGATAGTCTCAGGAAGATTTTTGAGATTCATGATCTCGAGATGAGAGATCGAGGCCAATCCAAAGGAAAATTCACGCTATCCAAAAGATGAATTGCCTCCAATAGAGCCCATTACATACCTAGATAACGCAAACTGACTAGGAAGGTCACTGACATCTTTGAATTCATTTATCACAAGGTCGCCGAGTGCTGCATGCCTTCATTTATAAATCCTTAAGAAAATCGAAAGATTTTTATAGACTCGGAGAATGACCAAAAGGCATTCGATGTGAGCTCAAAAACTACCCTCGGCTCGCCCTCCTACTTAGCCAAACCTGAAGCTTGAGCATGAGCTGTTTCTCTACCTCACACAACTAGCGACAGTCCTATCAAAGAAAGCAGACGAAAGTTATAATGATCAGCCTTAACTAAAAACATAAGTCGGATCCTAAGGGATGCTGAGATCGGCATACAAAGTTAGAAAAATTGACTTATGCTCTTCTGATTATAGTAAGAAGACTTCGACCTTACTTCCAAGGACATGTTATAATGCTCCTCACTGACCAACCGATCAGAGCATTCCTTCATCAAATGGATGCTTTTGAAAGAATTACAAAATGGACCATTAAATTAATGAAATTCGACATCAACTACCGACCTCGACCAGCAATCAAGGCTCAAGCACCGGTCGACTTCATAGTTGAATATATCATTCTAGATGAAGCTGAGCTGCAGAATGAGATCGGCATCCCATGGTTGCAACCGAGCCTCCTCAAAGAAAGTACCGATCTTTTCAAAGGTTTTTAGACCCTATACGTGGATGGTTCATCCAACTCCACTGGGGTAGGTGCAAGGTTAGTCTTAGTCAACCCCGAGGGAGTCATCGTCGAGTACGCACTACGCTTTGAATTTTCTACAACTAATAATAGGGCCGAATATGAAGTGTTGATCGTCAAATTAAAAATAGCAAGAGAGTTAAAAGTAGATTGGCTTCAAGTTTACAGTGATTTCCAATTAGTGGTCAGCCAAGTTAGTGGCAACTATGAAGTACGAGAGAAAAGTATGATGAAATACCTTGAGAAAGTAAAGAATTTGACTCCGACCTTCGATAGTTTTGACATTCGATAAATTCTGAGGATAGAAAATCAAGAGCCGACCTCTTCTCTAAATTGGCCACTTCAGCCCCAGTCGAACTATCCAAAGAAGTATTTTTGAAACTCTAAAATGCCCAAGCTTAAAGGAATCGCAGCTCGTTATGTAGACAGGGCTCGAGCCAAATTGGATTGACCCATTAGTTGCCTATCTCAAAGAGAGAGTTCTTTCTCATGATCCGAAAGGAGCTCGAAAACTTAGGAATCAAGCCTCCTGGTATGTTTTGTTTGAGGGCATATTGTATAAAAGATCGTATTCGCTACTACTATTGAGATGTCTCCGATCTTCAGAGGCCAACTTCGCATTATGGAAAGTAAATGAGAGAATTTATGAAAGTCATGTAGGAGCCAGATCCCTGTCATAAAAACTGAAGAAAAATCCTGATTTCCTGGACTAGGTTCATTCAGATCGGATCGGATCAAGAGATATATTTGAAAATTTTTCTCTTTGATTCTAATAAGATCTAGGATGTTTTAGATCTAATTATTATTATTTTAAAAATAAAATAAAATCTAGATAAATTAAATTAAATTTAATTTACCTTGATATGGGTAATCCTATTATCCGTTGATGATCCTCTATGCAGCGGTGCAGCCTTCTAGCTTTCAGTCGTCTTTCTTTGATCTGGATCGCACCAACCAAGAACCAAAACTCTTTTGGACGTGGAGAGGAGAGGGAGAAGATGCTTTGGCATGGAGGAGGAGAGGAGAAAAGGCCTTGGGGCATGGAGAATTGTGATTCCTTTCAATCATATTTTGAGTTGGGCGCAGGGTCTTATTTATAGACTGCCTGTGATCCAACTTCTCTTCTTCCCAATCAATCACAACTCTTTATGAAATCAGATCTAAATCTGATTGGTGGAATAGAGTCCCCTGGATTTCTCCTTAGAGGGCACTAAGACCATGTCAAAGTTGTGTTCTTAGGAAACTCTAATGGAATCCAAAAGAGAGATGGTATCCCTATCCAACAGAGACACTAGGCACCTCCAACTTGGCACACGCAAGGATGGCGTGCACCCTATTCCTTGCTAGGTTCTGGTAGGGACAGACCCCCACCAGCTCTCCAAATAGGTGCGTGACACATGAATAGAAGTCAAAACTGTCCAATGTCAACATTTGACCAGTCAAAGGTAGACTTTTGACCAAAAGTCAAAGAACAAAAATGTGTAGGTGACAAAAAATGCAGATAAATGTCTTACAAAAATAAGACAACTTTCTGACTTGGATAACCTCCAATCAGACCATATGAAGGCCTCTGATTGAGCACAAACTCCTTTGGCTCAGATAGGACAACTTATTTTTGATAGCAAAAAGAAGAACGTTAGTTCAATCGAGTGCTAGCATGATTTCTTGAACCTAATTGAATCTCATTTAGATCATTGAACTGGATCAGTTAATCGAATGAATCACCAAATTCAAACCTTGTTTGTATAGATCTATTAGGTCAGTTCTATATGTAATGGATATGTCATGATCTCTATCATCGACATCAATCCAAAAACTCCTTTCGATGGTCAAACTCTTCTAATTCGAACAGCTAGAATGATCGATCATTTAAATCATTCTAATTGCTCCCAAAAATCCACCAGTGACACCTACAGTATATGGTGCAACCATCAGAGCTGAATGCGAACTTTTGGTGCAGCTACCGTTTTGATTAAGTCCTTCTATCTGAGCCCCGATCAGATTAGATTAAGGTAAACTCATCAAAACCTAGTTTCTATCATATGATTAACATTCGATTCAAGCCAATGTAAAAAGCCTAAATAGAAAACTCTTTCTATATTTCACTTTTGCCATGGCCATGGACTTCTGGACTTTGATTCTCATGATCATCATAGGCTGATCCTCTCACCACCGATGGTAAATAGATTCTAACATCTTT
>QRFJ01007885.1:0-33097 GCA_006176705.1 Cocos nucifera | reverse complement strand
GGTAGTGTTCTTTGCTCAACCTGATTTGGTTCCACTTGTCCTTACTCTCTTCTGCTGTGAGACTTCTCATCAAGCTAATCTGCTTCCAACGCCACTATCTTGAATAAACTATTTTTCAAGAAATTATGCATGTCGACTCACATCACATTGTGGTCTTCTGAAATGTAGAAATAGTAATCCTAATGACTCTTTAGGATATCAATGAATCGAGCTCTAATGGACCTAAAACTCACTTGTCCACTTGTTGTTTTTTGACATAAGCCGCGATAACCCAAATTCTGAGATGACTCTAGACTTGGTTTCTTACCTATGCCATACTCAATTTTATCGGTTGTGGGTAGAACTGTTTTAGAGAAAACCTATTCAAGAATAGATTGAAGTTAATAATGAATATCCCAAAGAAATCTGGGAGGTCTGTGAAGCTCATCAATGGATCGAACCATATCCAATTATGAGTCCGATTCTCCGTTCTGAAACCCCGGTTGAGTTGAGGTGTTCCTGGTGGAGTCCATTGAGAGAGCTATGCCATTTCCTATGATAGTCTAGGAATTCCCGGCTAAGGTATTCACCTCCTCATCTGATCGAAGAACCTTAATGGTTTTCCCATATTTTTCTACTTCATGTCTGAATTCTTTGAACTTTCAAAAGCTTCAGATGGTCTCATAAGATACACAACCCAACCTAGACAGATCATCGGGTAAAGTAATGAAGTAGATAAATGCCTCTAGCCGGCACATCGACATAGGGCGCACACATCAGTATTACTAGGGCAAGGAGATCGTGGCCCTCTCCCCTAGTCCAACAAAAGGGAGTTTAGTCATTTGCCTTGAAGACAAGATTCACAAGTTGGATATGACCAAAAGTCAATGGACTCAATAGCCCATTTTTCTCCAATTTGTTAATCCTTATCTTCTTGCTATATGACCAATCTCAGGTGCCATAGATATCTATCGTTTGGACTATCCCTAGGTCGTTTGGCATTCACGTTTTGCTCGATAGTTAAAATAGGTACATCAATATGCACGATAAAGATCCATTAACAAGGAACCATTTGCAATTTTATTTCTTTCATAAAGAATGTTACAATGGTCCTTAAAGAAGGTGATCACATAACCTTCTTGTGCTAAGCATGAAACGAAAATCAAATTCCTGCTAGCTGCAGGCACAAAATAACAGTCTTTAAAACTAAGTCTAAACCAGATGGTAATCCAGAGGTATGTTCCCAGGCTACTGCAGCAACTCTTGCTCCATTTATCACTGTAGAGATCATGTCTCCATCCCTCAGCCTCCTGCTATCCTTAAGACCCTGCATAGAAGTGCACAGATGAGCACTAGAACCAGAGTCAACCACCCAACTGGATGCAGAAGAAACATAAGGTTAGACTCAATAACGAGCATTACCTCAGAAGGACCTTCCTTCTTGTTCTTTAGGGTGGCCAGGTAATATAGAGGCAGTTCCGCTTCCAATGGCCGTCGCTGTTTGCAATGGAAACACTTTCCTTTGCCATCGCCTTCTTCTTCGGTTCTGCCTTCTTCTTCTTTTGATCCTTCTACTTTTGCTTTTTCACAGACTTTTTTTCTTTCCATAAGACTTTTCTTTTGGAGAAGTTCGTTCCATCAGAACAGCCTAAGACTTAAATGAACGTAGACCTTTAGTAACTCGCCAATTGGATTTGAAAAGTTAATGCATGGTGGTTATATTCGTAGATATATTGTGCTCTATATGATGCATGAGTCAATGTGAATGATTGCAGAAGTAATATCTTCTGCCAAATCCAAGTTCCAACTTCACACCGAGCTTCTCTAAGCTCTTCCATTGCCTTGATCATTGATCAAACATGATCTTGGACTGACTGCCCATCACGCATCTTAGCCTTAAAAGTTGTTTCGTGACTTGATATTTGGCTGCGCGACTCTGTTCACCAAACATCTCCTGCAGGTGAGCCAACATTTGGCGAGCAGTCCCGATATCTTCATGTTGGCGCTGGAGCTCATCAGACATCGAGCCCAACATGTAGTATCTGGCCTTATTATCTTCGTCAATCCATTTTTCCAGAGACGCTCTCTGTTCAGTGGATGGACGAGCTGGTAAGGTGGGAGGGTCCTGTCCAAAACATGTGTTAACTTCTCTGAACCCAAAATAATTTTGTAGTTCCTGAGCCAATCTTTATAATTAGGTCCAGTCAGTCTATGTGTGTCTAGGATACGTGCCAGTGGGTTGGACGCAGACATTTTTCTGTAGAGAGTCAAAGATTCTAGTTAGATACTGTAATTTTGACTTGACCAATTTGTTTAGGGATTTTATTTTTAAACAAATTAGCTTCCACTATTTTCTGGATCCCTACACTCCCTCTGTAGAGATGCGAAAAATCTCCGCGATTGATGATTTCTAGTGGGTGGTGCGGTCTCACCAACTTGACTCATCACCTCACCTAACAGTTATTGGTGATTTGGTAGCCAATGAGTGGACAACTCTTGTTCAATGATTCTCTAATCATGGTGCACCCAAACTTGGTCTCTAATCATTGAATCTCATCGTATCTGAATATTGATCCACTCCTTAGTTAAGTCAGACCCACCATTTGCATAGACTGGGTTCCTAATTGGGTCTCTCACCGTAATCCGGAATATTGAGCCAACTCATCCTCCAGCCCATAGCATCCAATGCCTAATAGACATGTTGCGTCTTCCCGTGCAACTGAGCCACTGTATCCAGCCTAGAACAATCAACCCGGGAAGGGCCCGCACGTCTACAATGGTGGAAGAACTCGGACTTAATCTTTTTTTAGGGAGAATTGATTCAGGTCTCATTAAACTAGACTTGCTTAGTCATAACAATTATGACTAACCTAGTGGCATGGGTCAGCTCGGATTATTGACACCTCAGATCAGAACTGTATGTCAACAAGATATGGCCAGATAAGTGAGACCGGTGAAGGAATATGCCGTTAACTCGCACAAGAAGCATTCAGGTCGAGTAGCTTCAATTAAAAACCAGTCGGTCGTCTGTGCCAAACTTACCTTAGACACCAAATTGTTGAGTCAGAACCAATTGGGTTAGCCTACAATCCAGACTCTAACCTCTGAGCCTAATTAGGTCTTGCTTGATCGTGACTCGATCTTGACCCAGACTTAATCCTATTAGGCTGGTAAATTTTAAGCATTGTTTGATCCCATCTAACCAACTCTTGATTCAGTTTGATCAACCGCTTAGACCTAATTGAGCTACCCAAGCCCGAACCCAGTATTATGAATATGTCTTAGATCTGAAATTCTCAATTTTAGACCTAATTAATATTCCATAAACTTAATTCTTAATTAAGTTGGGTTCATAAACAAAATATGCACAATAAATCCTAGGGTTTCAGGATCTAGGGTTTTGCAGAAAGTAAGTTTTGGGTTTCTGATTAAGGCTGAACACGCAGCACCCCTACACGTCATAAGAACACCCATCGAATGGGAAGAGAGGGCCTTCAAACTCTTCTTCGTTCTTTAGATCGACGGCCAAGAGGAACGCCTTAATCAGGAACATTCAATACTACAAAACAATATCAGATCTATATCATATATCTCATATATAAAGTAGATCTAATAATGGCATATTTTGCATACATCTCATGTATCATAATCATGCATGTTTTCAGATCTAAATTATCACATAATAATCTAAAAAATTAGATTTAAATTGATCTAATCAAAATAAATTCTAATCTAGACAATTATGTAGAACTATTCTACAACTAGTCTAGTCATGCATCTATCATATCTCATATGATATTTAAAATTAAATAATTTTTATTTGCTGTTTATCAGATGTTATTATAACACTTATAATATCAGAAAATAGTAAATAAAAAAGATCTAAAACATGATTTAATCGGATTAAATCAAAAACATGCAAGACTATTCTATAGAACTATTCTATTCTAGAACTAGTCATGCATATCTTCTTGTTCTTAGATCCAAATCATTTAATTTTAATTTTTCTGATTTCAGATCTGATCACATCTCATGTGACATCTGAAATCACTTTATTTTCTAATTAAAATAAAATTAAAATTAGATCTAAACAATTTAGAACCATGGCTCTGATACCAGTTGAAGGGAAATCCTGATTTCCCGGTCCAGGTTCGTCCAGATCTGATTAGATCAAGAGATATATTTCAAAATTTTCTCTTTGATCTCAATCAGATCTTGATATATTTCAGATCTAATTCTTATTATTTTAATAAATAAAATAAAATAAGATAAATTAAATCAAATTTAATTTGCCTGATTTGGGTAATCCTATTACCCTGTAGATGATCCTGATTGCAGCGGAAGGTTCTGGATCTTAGCCACGCAAGCGCCTGGCCTCTACCGGTATCCACTTGGGTTGGATCTAGAGATCCTCTTCTTCTCTATCACACCTCCAAAAATTAGATCTGAATCTGATCTGGAGGATCTTCAAAACTCTTTTGAAGATCTGCAGTCGTCCTTTTGCAGCAGCGCAGCCTTTTTGCTTTTGATTGCCTTTCCTTGATCTGAATCGCACCAAACTAAGTCCAAAACACCTTTTGGACATGGAGAGCAAGGGGAGAAGAAGCTATGGCATGGAGAAGGAGGGGAGAGGCAGCCTTGGGGCATGGGAAATCTCTATTTGCATTAGAATTAGGGTTGGGCGCAGGGTCTTATTTATAGACCTCTTGTGATCCAACTCCTCTTCCTCTCAACCAATCACAACCCTTTGTGAAATCAGATCTAAATCTGATTGGTTGGAATAGAGACCCCTGGATTCCTCCTTAGAGGGCGCCTAAGACCAGTCAAACTGGCTTCTTAGTAGAACTCTGATTGGAATCCAAAAGGGAGGTGGAGTTCTTGTCCAACAAGGACTCCTAGGCGCCTCCTACTTGGGCTCATGCCACCCTTGGCGTGCGCCCTTCTCCTTGCCACATTTTGGCAGGGGGACAGGGCCCCACTAGCTCTCCAATAGGTGCATGACATGTGGTCAAAAGTCAAAGGGTGAATGGTCAATGTTTGACCAGTCAAAGGTAGACTTTTGACCAAAGTCAAAGAACAAGAAATGGCAGGTGACCAAAAATGGCAGGTAATGTCTTACAAATAAGACAACCTATTCTGACTTGGACAACCTCCAGTCAGACCATATGAAGGTCTCTGATTGAGCACAAACTCCTTTGGCTCAGTCAGGACAACTTATTTATGATAGTAAAAGAAGAATGTTAGGTTCAATCGAGTGCTAGCACGATTTCCTTGAACCTAATTAAATCTCATTCAGATCAATTGAACTAGATCAGTTCAATTGATGATCACCAGATTCAAACCCTTGTTTGTGTGACCCAGTTAGGTTCAGTTTTGTATGGTAATGGGATATTTCATGATCTCTATCATAGACATCATCGAAACTCCTTTCGATGGATCAGAACTCTTCTGATTCGAACAGCTAGAATGATCGATCATCTAAATCATTCTAATTGCTCCCAAAATCCACCAGTGACACCTAGCAGTATATGGTGGCAACCCATCAGAGCTGAATGCGAACCTCTTGGTGCAGCTACCTGTGTGATTCAGTTCTTCTATCTTGAGCCCCGATCAGATTAGGGTTAAGGTAAACTCGTCAAACCCTAGTCTCTGTCATATGATGTAATCATTCGATTCGAGTCCAATGTGAAAATATAAATAGAAACTCTTTCTATTATTTCACTCTGCCATGGCCATGGGCTTCAGGACTTGATTTTCATGATCATCATAGGGCTACTCCTCTACCACCGAGGTAGATAGTTCCCATCTTGATGCAATCCAGTTCCTACAATGAACATGTCACAGCCAACATACACCTCAGGGTTCCATATGGCTAGGAGACCGAGTAATGGTGTAGTCAAACTATAACACCCTCAAGGTGAACTGCCGATGCATCTCAGGTCAAAGAACCAGACACACTACTCCAGCATCGAGTCGGTCATTGACGAGAAGGTAGACTCCCTAATGACTACTCGAGGTGGTCACGCTCAGTGCCCTCGTTCTCTAACGAGTACCTGTACTCTCGCTCCGGTGTCTCTACACCGTAGACTCAAGACTCATCTACTAAAGAGAAGCGATCGTACACCAACCTTCCGGATCAATCACCATCCTCGTGATGATCCTATGGTCGGAAGCTGTTTATGAGTTAATAATGATTATTCATGTCTTAAATTTTTAACTCTTGAAAATATGAATTATCATTACCATTAACTCAAAGGATGTATCACAGACACTAAATACACATGTGATAGAAAATAACCCATTTCATTAATTATAGTCAAAATTACAATTTTGCCCCTAGAAGTGTATTACAAGTGTCAGCCAATTCTGGCTTCTAGGGCACATATATCTAACATCTCATTCAGATCAATTGAACTAGATCAGTTCAATTGATGATCACCAGATTCAAACCCTTGTTTATGTGACCCAGTTAGGTTCAGTTCTGTATGGTAATGGGATATGTCATGATCTCTATCATCGACATCATCGAAACTCCTTTCGATGGATCAGAACTCTTCTAATTCGAATAGCTAGAATGATCGATTATCTAAATCATTCTAATTGCTCCCAAAATCCACCAGTGACACCTAGCAGTATATGGTGGCAACCCATCAGAGCTGAATGCGAACCTCTTGGTACAGCTACCTGTGTGATTCAGTTCTTCTATCTTGAGCCCCGATCAGATTAGGGTTAAGGTGAACTCGTCAAACCCTAGTCTCTGTCATATGATGTAATCATTCGATTCGAGTCCAATGTGAAAATCTAAATAGAAACTCTTTCTATTATTTCACTCTACCATGGCCATGGATTTCTAGACTTGATTCTCATGATCATCATAGGGCTACTCCTCTACCACCGAGGTAGATAGATTCCATCTTGATGCAATCCAGTTCCTACAATGAACATGTCATAGCCAACATACACCTCAGGGTTCCATATGGCTAGGAGACCGAGTAATGGTGTAGTCAAACTATAACACCCTCAAGGTGAACTGCCGATGCATCTCAGGTCAAAGAACCAGACACACTACTGCAGCATCGAGTCAGTCATTGACGAGAAGGTAGACTCCCTAATGACTACTCGAGGTGGTCACGCTCAGTGCCCTCGTTCTCTAACGAGTACCTGTACTCTCGCTCCAGTGTCTCCACACCATAGACTCAAGACTCATCTACTAAAGAGAAGTGATTGTACACCAACCTTCCGGATCAATCACCATCCTCGTGATGATCCTATGGTCAGGAGCAATTTATGAGTTAATAATGATTATTCATGTCTTAAATTTTCAACTCTTGAAAATATGAATTATCATTACCATTAACTCAAAGGATGTATCACAGACACTAAATACACATATGTGATAGAAAATAACCCATTTATTGATTTTAGTCAAAATTACAATTTTGCCCCTAGAAGTGTATTACAAGTGTCAGCTAATTCTGGCTTCTAGGGCACATATATCTAACACAAAACACCAAATGATTGATGGCATTGGCACATGGGAATTCTTACGAAGGAATGCCATTGCACCACAGCAAGCTAAAGACAGCCGATTGGACACCATTTATGAAGAAAATCATGAAAAAACTCACATCATGGAAAAGTAAATTACTATCCATCGTGGGAAGGGTAACATTGATTAATATTGTAATCTTGCTAATCGTACTCTTCTGGATGTCCAACTTTCTTCTGCCAATGGGTGTTATTAGATGAATTGACAAGCTCTGTCATGCATTTCTATGGAGTGGTGACGATAAGTGGAAACCTGGGAGATGCTTACTAAATTGGTACTTGGCCTACCACCCCAAAAAGTTTGGCAGTATGGGAATTACCAACTTCAGATTGCTCAATAAGGTATTGATCTACAAATGGCGATGGAAGCTATTCACTAAAACACCCAAATGTTGGAGCATATTGGTGAAAGCTGGTTATTATAAAGGTCAAATGTTATCATTGAAACTGCTTAGCTAGCAGAGGACATCATATTTTTGAAAAAATATTCAACAGGTCAAAGAACTGTTTCACTCACTAGTGAAGTTTCAGGTTTGAAATGGTTTATACACTTCATTCTAGAATGATGCTTGGTAATTCCATCATCCCCTCAAAGACCGACTCCCAAAGATAAACACTCATTTGATCAATAGAGAAATATCAGTGGTAGAGGCCTTTGATGCATATAAAATGAATTAGAGTTGGCCACTCACACTGATGCTATCTAAACACCCAAACCTCTAAAATCTTGGATAGGTCCTACTAATAATTCAAATTTTCAATCACTTGGATGCAGTTGAATGGAGATGGTTTTCGACCAAACAATTTCCAACCAGGTCCTGCTTCTAGTTTCTTCTAGATGGAGGTGTTAGACCATTGTTAGTAGAGTGATTTGGAAAATCAAAATCCTCGAGAGGATCAAATTCTTTATATACTTTGCTTGTTAGGCTAAAATCCTAACCAAGAGTAATCTTGTTAAGTGAGGTTGGACAGAGAAAAACAACTACGCTTGAAGTGATGCTACTTCTAAAGGAGCCGACCATTTATTTTTTCAATCCCCATTCTCAAGGACAGTGTGGCTTTGTGCCCCTCGAAGATTTTCATCCAGACGATTTACCAACCTCTCAAGCAGCTTTATGGAATACATGGAGGCTACAAGACCACTGGAAAAACTTATAGAATGGCCTGGATATTCTGTTGGCCATGGGATTATGGACCCTATGATGGAACGAAACAAATGCTGCTTCAATTTTCATGCTTTTCTCCCAAATCTGATGGCCTAACAAACTGCAAGAAAGACTATTTATGTTAGGGATAGAACTTCCCCGAGAAGAAGATGTTGAATCCATAATGCTGGTAACACAATCCATAAGCAAGATCCTAGGAAAACTTGCTGCAAATTCTATTAACAAACCATCATGCTCTTCTGGAAATTGACTGGCCCATTTTGCTGAAACCCATAACCAAGTGTGCCTACAATATGGCTGCTCTAACATAGGGATACAACACAAAACTCACTCTTTTATTCACCCGTATCAAATCTGTTACACTATTGTAACTTTACATATAAGCAATATAACTTGAGTTAGGCTTTCACTAACTCAATTGCATCACAAAAAGAAAAAGAATATATATGTACTAAAATAGGCACGATAAATGAAAAAAGGTTTGAAAACTAGAATTTATTTCCATTGTGGCAGAACCTATGATGTTTTAGTATGAGAAATTTTAGTGGGTTCTGGCTTGAGTTTCAGAGATTTTGGCCAAAAGAGAGGTATAAATGCCAAAACAAGAAAAATAAAAGGGATTATATATAACTTAATTTAGAGGATTGATGTTGTATTGTTTGAAATATAAGGGTTCATTGTCATGGTGTTTACTATATGGTGGCTTGAAACTTTCAAGTACTTATAAAATGCTTAGAAAACTAATAAAAATATTAGATAACTATTTTAATTCAATTCATTGTTAACAATTACTGATCTTGATACAGAGAGTTCCATGTTCAAAGTTTGGAAAGTAAATATCAATATAATGGGCATGCATAACATTCATGCTATTCATGCTATTATTGATTGATTTGACTGGAACTTAACTACAATTAGACAAAAAAAATTACTTTGATGGACCAAAAAATATTTAGAATTGAAACATGACATAATACACATCAAGATTCAATTTTGATGTGCTACTTTTACTGAATCGTGGATCTAATGTAAAGGTTAAACACCACTTCAGATTTTGAATGAGGATTAATTCCCATGGGGGCGAATTCAAAGCTAGCATTTGGAGGGATATAGAGATAGATACCTTGCATATGGGGCAGCCAACTTTGAGGCTGAAAGCCTCAGCCTTGAGCGGGAGCCCTTGACGTTTTGATTCCCCCCCGTATTCCTCCTCTGTGCAGCTTCCCCTTCATCAACTTTGCCTTTGGATCTCCCCCTCACCCTTTTCTCTTCATCTTCTCTCCCTCTTATATTTTTCTTCTTCGAAGTCACACTTGAACCATCAATCAAACAACAGTATTTTCTCATGGTTTCCATTTTATCATATCCACATTGGCTACGTAGTAATGAGTTCCGCTTCTATTCTTAATAAAATATTTTTTAACTTAATTTTTTAAAAATGCACTCATCAAAAAGGTGAGTTCCGCTTCTATTCTTAATAAAATATTTTTTAACTTAATTTTTTAAAAATGCACTCATCGAAAAGGATTTGGTTATAGGAGAAATGATTATCTTATTACAATTTTATATATAATAATGGCCTTTCGGCTGTTATTCTTGTAGTATTAAATATTTCAAATCATACATAAAATAAATAAGCTCATGCTCAACCAACCCAAGAAGTCTCCCCACATATGACACATAGTCTCATCATTCACAACAGGAAATCCAATAGATTAATGGGGAGCATACATGACATGCATTGTATATTTCTACAATAACACAGTCTTAGGAGTTAGAAAAGGTGAAAATTAAAAAATGTCTAGGTAAAATCCATCGCTCGAACTCCATACCCAATCCGATTGAAACTAAGCATCCTGCAAATCTGAAAAAGAAGAGAAAGAAGGATTATGAGCTTACAGCCTAGTAAGAGTTTTCCACACTCATACCAGCATGAGTATGAAACATCTTTATAATAAATAATATATATATATATATATATATTTGATAGAAAAATAAAGGATTCATACACCACCAATTTGATAATTGAATAATATCATCATGTGAAATCTTTCGAATAAAACACATATTATATCACCAATCAATAATTCTGTTCAACATTAATTCAATGGAATTATTTATTATTTACTGTATAACACAATATTAGTATTCCGACACTGGACTAGACCTACTCACGCTCCAGCCCATGGTATGCCACCATATTTTCGCCCATGGCCAGCTATCATATCTCAACCCGTGGCTGACATCATAATACTATGTTTCACACATGTCGGCTAGTCCAGATATCCATTAATTTTATATAGTTCATTAGCTTAGTTTGACTTCAGTACTGAACTTAGTCACAACCATGCTCCAACCCATGGTAGGCCAAGACATACTCCACATTTCACACATGGTCGACTAGTTCACATGCTTTCCTTTTCTATGCTTTATATTTTATCTTTCCAGTGTTGAATTAATTATAACAATGCTCCAACTCGTGCCAGGCCAAACACATGCTGCACCCTAACCTGAGGCTGATCTAGCACACATACACCACGTTTCTAGCATGACCAAACAATCCAAACACCATCCATGCTCCATCCATATTATTAAAATCATAATCTAATTTTTGGCATTAGACTAGTTTCAATCATGCTCTAGCCTGTGGTAGGCCAAGCCGCACCTCAGTCCAAGACTAACTCAACATATACACCATGTTTCTTGCATGACTGGCTAACCTAGATGCCACCCATCCATTAATTATATTAAATTATATTCTTTTTATTTAGCAATCATTAAGCATCAATTAACCATAATTTAAGCAACAACAGTAGAATATACATCAATCATAAATTAATTTTTATAAACATGTAGGGGATCATGTTAAAGAATCCTTACTTCTATTGGTGATGGACTCAGCACAGAAATTTGATGATCCTCTAGATCTATGCATTCAAAAATAAAGTGTTCTGCTCGACACCATATGTAGAGAATCATACCTTTACATGATCAAGGTCAAACATAAAAATTATATATAGAGAAAGTATGGATAAACGGACCTAACACTTGAAGGTTCAAGATCTCTCCCAAGACTAGTTAGTCAGGTCCAAGTTTCCTACTCATCTAAATACTTTATGATCCATAAAATCTTTAGAGAGAGAAAGTTATGGTGAGAGAAAATAGAGAGAAAAAGTGTTGAGAGAGGAAGGAAGAGAGAAGAGAGAAAAAAGGCTCTCTTTCTTTTTGTTTTTTTCCTTTCTCTTGATAGAAAATAGAGGAGGCAACCGTTGCCCCCTCCTTGATCCTAGCCTATGGCTGTGACCCTTTGACGGTGGCAAAGACCACTTCCATCCTGATTCTGGCAAGTTGAATGATAGGTTGACTTTTGGCTGCTTGGCACGACGGCCGATTTGATGGGAGAAAGAAGAACAGGGGATGGCTTGTTCCTTCTCAAATCCGGCATCTCGTCGGCCGAAACCAAATAATGGTGATCTCTCTACTGACTGGAAGAAAGAAAAAGGATGGGTATCAACCTTACCTTGGCTTCGATCGATTTGCCGAAGAAATCCCCAAAAGCCTCTGCAGAATAATCAAAAGAAAAATTCCTTTTCTTGCCAGCGATGGAAGGGAATCGGAGGTGAGATGGCTTGGAGGGAAAAGGTCCTTTTTATAGCTATGGATCCTAGGGTTTATCTGCCCTAGGATCCCTTCTCGTGGCTAGAAATAAAGAAGAGAGGGAAGACTACCATCATGAGTCTTCCATCCTCTGCCTCACGCGCACAGCGTGTGAGGTTTCAATATATATTTTTTTAAAGCTGGGTTATTACAAATAAGAGGAACATCGAGGAACAAGATCCCATTTTCTACAACATTGAATTTGCTATATTGGAGCTAAAATTGTCTGTCGGCTTCTAACTCAACATGCTTCCTACCACCCACCGCTCTACGATGCCTATAATTCTAGCAGGTGGTAGATGAGATCTGGTTGGACTCTCTCTCTCTCTCTCTATCATGTGCATATATGACACTATATATGTGAGTGATGAAATGCATGGAGATCATTTATCTAATAGTTACTAATTAAGGAATAGGGATATTAAAGACAGTTGCTACATTATGTTCCCCAATGGATGGTACAGATCAATGCCTTTTTATTTGAATGTTTTGTCAACTTTTAATTGGTGATTGTTCTATTGCTAAAGGATAAAATATTCAAAATTTTTACACCAACATACATTTTTTTTGAGAGTAACCACTTAATTTTTATTATTTATTTATTTATTTATAAGATTGGAAGGGATTTGTAGTCTAACTAGTGCAAAAAAGAGTATCCAATTAATCCATCCTCATCACTCAATCCAACCCAACCCAGAGAGCATGTCAAGCCAGAGAGCATGTCAAGCCAGAGACTCTCACAAAACCTATTTCAAACAATGAGTGTTCTTTGTTTTTCTTGATTCAACAGATGCATGCTACCAATTTAGTATAATCAGATATCAAAGTTAGTAAACATCCAACAAAAGTAGAATCCAAAAATATATATCTCAAAATTATAACGAAGCAATCAAATAATTCACTTGCAATGTGCTGCCTTATAAATTGGGCGATCCAGTCCGCCGCTGTGTTTGCTTCATGATAGATATGTATAGAATGAAGTAATCTAGAAGTTTTATTTAATTTTATTGTTTCCAACTTTATACTAACTATGTAACTTTTCACTGAATAGTACCCTTATGTATCAATACATCATTTCAATGTTGGATTCCCGATCAACAATTGAAATCGGTGCAATATACAAGAAGGCAATGATTATCGCATTGGGCTATATCATCAATTTCTTGGAGCATTGTGTCAATTTTTTTTTTATTTTGACTACCCAATAATTAAAAGAATATGTGGTAGCTTCAAAAAAATATTTTTCTATAGTAAAATAAATCATAGCCATTCATGTTTATGGCTATCAAATTAGATTATTATTAGCTTGCTTGATTGATAAACAACTACTTTTCATGAATATAGCTCATATATTTAGAGTTTCTTATAACTTGAAAAATGAACCATTTGCTAAATTTATATAATCTTGTATTATTTGCTAATTTTATAAATATCCTATTTAGTTTTATATTCATTATTATATAAAGTGGCTTTTATTTGAAGAAGTAGAGCAACTATCTGATCTAAGTCTAGATCTGTTTGGTTTGCAACCAGAACTAGAGATGAAATTGAATTAGAATAGATTAGAATGGGAATCATAATGGCTACATCCCCTAACATGTTTGGTTCGTGATCAGAAGTAGAATGAAATTTGAATTCTTGAAAAGAGTTTGAATTGGATTTTGAAGGATTAAGGAATTCTCCATCCTATCATAAAACAAAATGGGAATGAGACTTCCTCCAACCAAATGGCTAAAATGAAAATCACTCATTCCTATTCCCCTAATGGCTATACACCAAAGCTAAAAATTTGATGGCACTATATTCCCAAGTACACTACTACTTTGGAACATGCAACCGAGATTAGAAAACAATAATAATCATAATAAATAAATGAAATAAAAATAAGGATTATAAGTTATTAGATTATGTCAAATATAATTTGAATATAAACTAAATGCATGAAATCAATATTAGAGAAAAGGTAGAGTATCATGGACTTGGTGGGTTAAAAGTACTTCAAACTTAAAAATATTTTAAATTGTAAAAGATTGGCTATATTTGAGAGATCATAACTTGTGCAGTTTTGAAGGAGCAAGATGAAAAGGTAAAACATATTTTTTTCAGGTATCTACTAAAAGTATAATTAATAATATAATTCTTTCAAACAATATTTCTTCAAAAAACTAAATGCATCTGTTTCAATCAATTTTGAAATGCAAGAACTGATCCGATAAATTATCTTTTATATATTTTACTATATAATATAAATAGGTGCTGAGACATTCAGACTCACATCTAATGGCTCTTTATAATGAGAGGAAACCATCCTATCAAAAGAGGAAAAAAAAAAAGAAAAAGAGAGAGGAAACTAAAAGATGTCCTAGCCTTGTATTCCTTATGATCTCTCTTAAATATTGTTATGCAGCAGGAGGTGTTCAACCGGCTCACTCTCCTAGCTCATCTGCCTCTATCCCTCTAAATCCATCTCCTCCATCTCAAACTTACCACTTCATCTTGCTCTCCAAATTCATCTTATTAACATCTTCCTTCAGTTACTAATGTCTTTTTCAATCATCCACTATCTTTTCTTGGACACAGATTGAAATGCCTTTTCAAATTCCAAACTCACACTTGAGACCCTACTAGAATTCAACATTATATCTGAAGGGAAATCCTGATTTTTCGGTCCAGGTTCGTTCAGATCTGATTAGGTCAAGAGATATATTTCAAAAACTTTCTCTTGATCTCAATCAGATCTTGATATGTTTCAGATCTGATTCTTATTATTTTAATAAATAAAAATAAAATAAGATAAATTAAATCAAATTTAATTTATCTGATTTGGGTAATCCTATTACCCTGTAGATGATCCTGATTGCAGCGGAAGGTTCTGGATCTTAGCCACGCAAGCGCCTGGCCTCTATCGGTATCCACTCGGGTTGGATCTGGAGATCCTCTTCTTCTCTATCACACCTCCAAAAATTAGATCTGGATCTGATCTGGAGGATCTTCAAAACTCTTTTGAAGATCTGCAGTCGTCCTTTTGCAGCAGCGCAGCCTTCTTGCTTTTGATCGCCTTTCCTTGATCTGAATCGCACCAACCAAAATCCAAAACACCTTTTGGACGTGGAGAGCAAGGGGAGAAGAGGCTATGGCATGGAGAAAGAGGGGAGAGGCAGCCTTGGGGCATGGGAAATCTCTCTTGAATTAGGGTTGGGTGCAGGGTCTTATTTATAGACCTCTTGTGATCCAAGTCCTCTTCCTCTCAACCAATCACAACCCTTTGTGAAATCAGATCTAAATCTGATTGGTTGGAATAGAGACCCCTGGATTCCTCCTTCAGAGGGCGCCTAAGACCAGTCAAACTGGATTCTTAGTAGAACTCTGATTGGAATCCAAAAGGGAGGTGGAGTCCTTGTCCAACAAGGACTCCTAGGCGCCTCCTACTTGGGCTCACGCCACCCTTGGCGTGCGCCCTTCTCCTTGCTAGGTTCTGGCAGGGCGACAGGCCCCCACCAGCTCTCCAATAGGTGCATGACATGTGGTCAAAAGTCAAAGGGTGAATGGTCAACGTTTGACCAGTCAAAGGTAGACTTTTGACCAAAGTCAAAGAACAAGAAATGGCAGGTGACCAAAAATGGCAGGTAATGTCTTACAAATAAGACAACCTATTCTGACTTGGACAACCTCCAGTCAGACCATATGAAGGCCTCTGATTGAGCACAAACTCCTTTGGCTCAGTCAGGACAACTTATTTATGATAGTAAAAGAAGAACGTTAGGTTCAATCGAGTGCTAGCACGATTTCCTTGAACCTAATTGAATCTCATTCAGATCAATTGAACTAGATCAGTTCAATTGATGATCACCAGATTCAAACCCTTGTTTGTGTGACCCAGTTAGGTTCAGTTCTGTATGGTAATGGGATATGTCATGATCTCTATCATAGACATCATCGAAACTCCTTTCGATGGATCAGAACTCTTCTGATTCGAACAGCTAGAATGATCGATCATCTAAATCATTCTAATTGCTCCCAAAATCCACCAGTGACACCTAGCAGTATATGGTGGCAACCCATCAGAGCTGAATGTGAACCTCTTGGTGCAGCTACCTGTGTGATTCAGTTCTTCTATCTTGAGCCCCGATCAGATTAGGGTTAAGGTGAACTCGTCAAACCCTAGTCTCTGTCATATGATGTAATCATTCGATTCGAGTCCAATGTGAAAATCTAAATAGAAACTCTTTCTATTATTTCACTCTACCATGGCCATGGGATTTCTGGACTTGATTCTCATGATCATCATAGGGCTACTCCTCTACCACCGAGGTAGATAGATTCCATCTTGATGCAATCCTAGTTCCTACAATGAACATGCTATAGCCAACATACACCTCAGGGTTCCATATGGCTAGGAGACCGAGTAATGGTGTAGTCAAACTATAACACCCTCAAGGTGAACTGCCGATGCATCTCAGGTCAAAGAACCAGACACACTACTGCAGCATCGAGTCAGTCATTGACGAGAAGGTAGACTCCCTAA
Organism: Cocos nucifera; assembly: GCA_006176705.1. Classification (NCBI taxonomy): domain Eukaryota; kingdom Viridiplantae; phylum Streptophyta; class Magnoliopsida; order Arecales; family Arecaceae; genus Cocos; species Cocos nucifera. The sequence continues at coordinate 16,222 of QRFJ01007885.1, read as the reverse complement.
TGACTACTCGAGGTGGTCACGCTCAGTGCCCTCGTTCTCTAACGAGTACCTGTACTCTCGCTCCGGTGTCTCCACACCGTAGACTCAAGACTCATCTACTAAAGAGAAGCGATCGTACACCAACCTTCCGGATCAATCACCATCCTCGTGATGATCCTATGGTCGGGAGCTGTTTATGAGTTAATAATGATTATTCATGTCTTAAATTTTCAACTCTTGAAAATATGAATTATCATTACCATTAACTCAAAGGATGTATCACAGACACTAAATACACATATGTGATAGAAAATAACCCATTTTATTGATTATAGTCAAAATTATAATTTTGCCCCTAGAAGTGTATTACAAGTGTCAGCCAATTCTGGCTTCTAGGGCACATATATCTAACAATCTCCCACTTGTCCTAAAGCCAATTGGCTACAAGTCTAAGTCCCATCTTCTCAAGGTGGGCTTCGATCTTCTGCTGGCCCAACGGCTTTGTAAGTGGGTCTGCCACATTATCTGCGGAGTTGACTCTCTTGACCTCAACGTAACCTTTCTCAAGGTAATCGCGGATGAGATGATATCGCCGCTCAATGTGCTTGGACTTCTGGTGAGACCTCGGCTCCTTAGCAAGGGCTATGGCGCCATTGTTGTCGCAGTAAAGAGGAATGGCATCTGATGGCATTACTCCAATTTCTGCAGCAAACTTCTTGTACCAGAATGCTTCCTTTGCAGCCTCTGATGCAGCTATATATTCTGCTTCCATGGTGGAATCTGCTATCACAGTTTGCTTGGAACTCTTCCAGCTGACAGCTCCACCATTGCACACAAACAGACTTCCAGATGTCGACTTTCGATCATCTATATCGGACATGAAGTCCGAGTCTGTGTATCCCTGAACTTGGAGTTCTCCATTACCAAAGACCAACATCATATCCTTAGTTCTTCTCAAGTACTTAAGGATACATTTCACAGAAGTCCAGTGTTCTTCACCTGGATTTGACTGATATCTGCTTGTGACACTCACAGCATGGGCTATATCAGGTCGTGTACATAGCATGGCATACATGAGGCTCCCTATTGCAGAAGCATAAGGGATCTTGCTCATGCGTTCTATTTCCTCAGGTGTGCTGGGGCACATCATCTTGGAAAGATGAATACCATGTCTGAAGGGTATTAATCCCCTCTTAGAGTTTTCCATACTAAACCTCTTTAGTACTTCCTCTATGTACATCTTCTGTGAAAGTCCTAGCATCCTATTCGGTCTATCCCTATAGACCTTAATTCCTAGAATAAAGGATGCTTCACCTAGGTCTTTCATGGAGAATTCCTTAGACAACCACATCTTGACTGATGTCAACATGGGAATATCATTCCCAATAAGGAGGATGTCATCCACGTACAATACGAGGAAGACAACAGCGCTCCCACTGACCCTTTTGAAAACACATGGTTCCTCTTCATTTTTGATGAAACCAAACTTTTTGATCACATCATTGAAACGAGTGTTCCAGCTCCGAGATGCTTGCTTAAGTCCATATATGGACCTTTGCAGCTTGCAAACCTTGTGATCAGTATCACTGGATGTGAAACCTAGCGGCTGTTCCATATAGATATCTTCCTCAAGATATCCATTTAGGAATGCCGTTTTCACGTCCATTTGCCATATTTCATAATCGAAATAGGCTGCAACAGCAAGCAATGTGCGGATGGATTTTAGCATAGCTACTGGGGAAAAGGTATCCTGATAGTCAATGCCTTCACGTTGACTATAACCTTTTGCCACCTAGTCTAGCCTTGAATGTCTCCACATTCCCATCTGCACCAATCTTTCTCTTGAAGATCCATTTACACCCAATAGGTACTATACCTTCTGGTGGATCTACCAAGGTCCAGACTTGGTTTGAGTGCATCGAGTCGATTCTCTGACTTCATTGCCTCAAGCCATTTCTCGGAGTCGATATCTGATATCGCCTCGTTGTAGGTTTTGGGATCATCACCATGAGCACCATTACCTATGAGGAACATTTCCTCTACGTCCTCTGAAATAATACCTAAGTATCTTTCAGGGGGACGGGAAACTCTTTCCGATCTACGAGGTGGAGGAGGTAGTGTTCTTATTGGCTCAACCTGATTTGGTTCCACTTGGTCCTTAGCTCGTTCTGCTTGTGAGACTTTCTCATCAAGCTTAATCTGCTTTCCAATGCCACTATCTTGAATAAACTATTTTTCAAGAAATATGGCATGTCGACTCACAATCACATTGTGGTCTTCTGGAATGTAGAAATAGTATCCTAATGACTCTTTAGGATATCCTATGAATCGAGCTCTAAAGGACCTAAACTCTAACTTGTCCGCTTGTTGTCTTTTGACATGAGCCGGACAACCCCAAATTCTGAGATGACTCAGACTTGGTTTCTTACCGTGCCATATCTCATACGGTGTGGTAGGAACGGTTTTAGAGGGAACCCTATTCAGTAAATAGATTGAAGTTAACAATGAAGTGTCCCCAAAGAAAATCAGGGAGGTCTGTGAAGCTCATCATGGATCGAACCATATCCAATAGAGTCCGATTTCTCCGTTCTGAAACCCCGTTGAGTTGAGGTGTTCCTGGTGGAGTCCATTGAGAGACTATGCCATTTTCCTTAAGATAGTCTAGGAATTCCCGGCTAAGGTATTCACCTCCTCGATCTGATCGAAGAACCTTAATGGGTTTTCCAGTTTGTTTTTCTACTTCATGTCTGAATTCTTTGAACTTTTCAAAAGCTTCAGACTTGTGTCTCATAAGATACACATACCCATACCTAGACAGATCATCGGTAAAGGTAATGAAGTAGACAAAATTGCCTCTAGCCGGCACATCAAATGGGCCGCACACATCAGTATGTACTAGGGCAAGGAGATCTGTGGCCCTCTCCCCATGTCCAACAAAAGGGAGTTTAGTCATTTTGCCTTGAAGACAAGATTCACAAGTTGGATATGACTCAAAAGTCAATGGACTCAATAGCCCATTTTTCTCCAATTTGTTGATCCTATCTTCTGCTATATGACCTAATCTCAGGTGCCATAGATATCTGTCGTTTGGACTATCCCTAGGTCGTTTGGCATTCACGTTTTGCTCGATAGTTAAAACAGGTACATCAATATGTAGCTGATAAAGACCATTAATAAGGAAACCATTTGCAATTTTATTTCTTTCATAAAGAATGTTACAATGGTCCTTAAAGAAGGTGATCACATAACCTTCTTGTGCTAAGCATGAAACAGAAATCAAATTCCTGCTAGCTGCAGGCACATAATAACAGTCTTTTCAAAACTAAGTCTAAACCAGATGGTAATCGAAGAGGGTATGTTCCCACGGCTACTGCAGCAACTCTTGCTCCATTACCGACGCGTAGGATCATGTCTCCATCCCTCAGCCTCCTGCTATCCTCAAGACCCTGCATAGAAGTGCACAGATGAGCACTAGAACCAGAGTCAAGCACCCAACTGGATGCAGAAGAAATCGTAAGGTTAGACTCAATAACGAGCATACCTCCAGAAGGACCTTCCTTCTTGTTCTTTCAGGGTGGCCAGGTAAGTAGGGCAGTTCCGCTTCCAATGGCCGTCGCTGTTGCAATGGAAACACTTTCCTTTGCCATCGGCCTTCTTCTTCGGTTCTGCCTTCTTCTTCTTTGATCCTTCCTACCTTTTGCTTTTTCACAGACTTCTTTTTCTTTCCATAAGACTTTCTTTTGGAAGAAGTCCGTTCCATAGCAAGAACTGAGCCTTTAGAACCTTTCATAGAAAGCTCAGCGGTAACCAGCATATTCATCAACTCGGCCAAGGAATTTTGAAGTTTATGCATGTGGTAATTCATGATGAATTGCCCATATGCATCAGTCAAGGATTGCAGAATAATATCGTTCTGCAAGTCCAAGTCCAACTTCACACCGAGCTTCTCAAGCTCTTCCATGTCCTTGATCATTGTCAGACAGTGATCTTGGACTGACTGCCCATCACGCATCTTAGCCTTAAAAAGTCATTTCGTGACTTGATATTTGGCTGCGCGACTCTGTTCACCAAACATCTCCTGCAGGTGAGCCAACATTTGGCGAGCAGTCCCGATATCTTCATGTTGGCGCTGGAGCTCATCAGACATCGAGCCCAACATGTAGTATCTGGCCTTATTGTCTTCGTCAATCCATTTTTCCAGAGACGCTCTCTGTTCAGTGGATGGACGAGCTGGTAAGGTGGGAGGGTCCTGGTCCAAAACATGTGTTAACTTCTCTGAACCCAAAACAATTTTGTAGTTCCTGAGCCAATCTTTATAATTGGGTCCAGTCAGTCTATGTGTGTCTAGGATACGTGCCAGTGGGTTGGACGCAGACATTTTCCTGTAGAGAGTCAAAGATTCTAGTTAGATACTGTAATTTTGACTTGACCAATTTGTTTAGGGATTTTATTTTTAAACAAATTAGCTCCCACTATTTTCTCGGATCCCTACACTCCCTCTGTAGAGATGCGAAAATCTCCGCGATTAATGATTTCTAGTGGGTGGTGCGGTCTCACCAACTGACTCATCACCTCACCTAACAGTTATTGGTGATGGGTTAGCCAATGAGTGAACAACTCTTGTTCAATGATTCTCTAATCATGGTGCACCCAAACTTGGTCTCTAATTCATGAATCTCACCGTATCCGGAATATTGATCCACTCCTTAGTTAAGTCAGACCCACCATTTGCATAGACTGGGTTCCTAATTGGGTCTCTCACCGTATCCGGAATATTGAGCCCAACTCATCCTCCAGCCCATAGCATCCAATGCCTAATAGACATGGTTGCGTCTTCCCGGTGCAACTGAGCCACTGTATCCAGCCGAGAACAATCAACCCCGGGAAGGGCCCGCACGTCTACAATGGTGGAAGACCTCGGACTTAATCTTTTCTTAGGGAGAATTGATTCAGGTCTCATTAAACTAGACTTGGCTTAGTCATAACAATTATGACTAACCTAGTGGCATGGGTCAGCTCGGATTATTGACCACCTCAGATCAGAACTGTGTCAACAGATATGGCCAGGTAAGTGAGACCGGTGGAAGGAATATGCCATTAACTCGCACAAGAACGCATTCAGGTCGAGTAGCTTCCAATTAAAAACCAGTCGGTCGTCTGTGCCAAACTTACCTTAGACACCAAATTGTTGAGTCAGAACCAATTGGGTTAGCCTACAATCCAGACTCTAACCTCTGAGCCTAATTAGGTCTTGCTTGATCGTGACTCGATCTTGACCCAGACTTAATCCTATTAGGCTGGTCAATTTAAGCATTGTTGATCCCATCTAACCAACTCTTGATTCGGTTTGATCAACCGCTTAGACCTAATTGAGCTACCCAAGCCCGAACCCAGTATTATGAATATGTCTTAGATCTGAAATTCTCAATTTTAGACCTAATTAATATTTCCATAAACTTAATTCTTAATTAAGTAGGGTTCATAAACAAAATATGCACAATAAATCCTAGGGTTTCAGGATCTAGGGTTTTGCAGAAAGTAAGTTTTGGGATTTCTGATTAAGGACGAACACGCAGCACCCCTACACATCATAAGAACACCCCATCGAATGGGAAGAGAGGGCCTTTAAACCCTTCTTCATTCTTATGACCGGACGGCCAAGAGGAACGCCTTAATCAGGAACATGTAAATACTACAAAACAGTTATAGATCTATATCATATATCTCATATACAAATTTAGATCTAATCATGGCATATTTTGCATACATCTCATGTATCAAATCATGCATGTTTTCAGATCTAAATTATCACATAATAATCTAAAAAATTAGATTTAAATTGATCTAATCAAAATAAATTCTAATCTAGACAATTATGTAGAACTATTCTACAACTAGTCTAGTCATGCATCTATCATATCTCATATGATATTTAAAATTAAATAATTTTTATTTGCTGTTTTTCAGATGTTATTATAACACTTATAATATCAAAAATAGTAAATAAAAGATCTAAAATATGATTTAATCAGATTAAATCAAAGACATGCAAAGACTATTCTATAGAACTATTCTATTCTAGAACTAGTCATGCATATCTTCATGTTCTTAGATCCAAATCATTTAATTTTAATTTTTCTGATTTCAGATCTGATCACATCTCATGTGACATCTGAAATCACTTTATTTTCTAATTAAAATAAAATTAAAATCAGATCTAAATAATTTTAGAACCATGGCTCTGATACCAGTTGAAGGGAAATCCTGATTTCCCGGTCCAGGTTCGTTCAGATCTGATTAGATCAAGAGATATATTTCAAAAATTTTCTCTTGATCTCAATCAGATCTTGATATATTTCAGATCTGATTCTTATTATTTTAATAAATAAAATAAAAAAGATAAATTAAATCAAATTTAATTTACCTGATTTGGGTAATCCTATTACCCTGTAGATGATCCTGATTGCAGCGGAAGGTTCTGGATCTTAGCCACGCAAGCGCCTGGCCTCTACCGGTATCCACTCGGGTTGGATCTGGAGATCCTCTTCTTCTCTATCACACCTCCAAAAATTAGATCTGGATCTGATCTGGAGGATCTTCAAAACTCTTTTGAAGATCTGCAGTCGTCCTTTTGCAGCAGCGCAGCCTTCTTGCTTTTGATCGCCTTTCCTTGATCTGAATCGCACCAACCAAAGTCCAAAACACCTTTTGGACGTGGAGAGCAAGGGGAGAAGAGGCTATGGCATGGAGAAGGAGGGGAGAGGCAGCCTTGGGGCGTGGGAAATCTCTCTTGAATTAGGATTGGGCGCAGGGTCTTATTTATAGACCTCTTGTGATCCAACTCCTCTTCCTCTCAACCAATCACAACCCTTTGTGAAATCAGATCTAAATCTGATTGGTTGGAATAGAGACCCCTGGATTCCTCCTTAGAGGGTGCCTAAGACCAGTCAAACTGGATTCTTAGTAGAACTCTGATTGGAATCCAAAAGGGAGGTGGAGTCCTTGTCCAACAAGGACTCCTAGGCGCCTCCTACTTGGGCTCACGCCACCCTTGGCGTGCGCCCTTCTCCTTGCCAGGTTCTGGCAGGGGGACAGGCCCCCACCAGCTCTCCAATAGGTGCATGACATGTGGTCAAAAGTCAAAGGGTGAATGGTCAACGTTTGACCAGTCAAAGGTAGACTTTTGACCAAAGTCAAAGAACAAGAAATGGCAGGTGACCAAAAATGGCAGGTAATGTCTTACAAATAAGACAACCTATTCTGACTTGGACAACCTCCAGTCAGACCATATGAAGGCCTCTGATTGAGCACAAACTCCTTTGGCTCAGTCAGGACAACTTATTTATGATAGTAAAAGAAGAACGTTAGGTTCAATCGAGTGCTAGCACGATTTCCTTGAACCTAATTGAATCTCATTCAGATCAATTGAACTAGATCAGTTCAATTGATGATCACCAGATTCAAACCCTTGTTTGTGTGACCCAGTTAGGTTCAGTTCTGTATGGTAATGGGATATGTCATGATCTCTATCATAGACATCATCGAAACTCCTTTCGATGGATCAGAACTCTTCTGATTCGAACAGCTAGAATGATCGATCATCTAAATCATTCTAATTGCTCCCAAAATCCACCAGTGACACCTAGCAGTATATGGTGGCAACCCATCAGAGCTGAATGCGAACCTCTTGGTGCAGCTACCTGTGTGATTCAGTTCTTCTATCTTGAGCCCCGATCAGATTAGGGTTAAGGTGAACTCGTCAAACCCTAGTCTCTGTCATATGATGTAATCATTCGATTCGAGTCCAATGTGAAAATCTAAATAGAAACTCTTTCTATTATTTCACTCTACCATGGCCATGGATTTCTGGACTTGATTCTCATGATCATCATAGGGCTACTCCTCTACCACCGAGGTAGATAGATTCCATCTTGATGCAATCCAGTTCCTACAATGAACATGCTATAGCCAACATACACCTCAGGGTTCCATATGGCTAGGAGACCGAGTAATGGTGTAGTCAAACTATAACACCCTCAAGGTGAACTGCCGATGCATCTCAGGTCAAAGAACCAGACACACTACTGCAGCATCGAGTCAGTCATTGACGAGAAGGTAGACTCCCTAATGACTACTCGAGGTGGTCACGCTCAGTGCCCTCGTTCTCTAACGAGTACCTGTACTCTCGCTCCGGTGTCTCCACACCGTAGACTCAAGACTCATCTACTAAAGAGAAGCGATCGTACACCAACCTTCTGGATCAATCACCATCCTCGTGATGATCCTATGGTCGGAAGCTGTTTATAAGTTAATAATGATTATTCATGTCTTAAATTTTTAACTCTTGAAAATATGAATTATCATTACCATTAACTCAAAGGATGTATCACAGACACTAAATACACATATGTGATAGAAAATAACCCATTTTATTGATTATAGTCAAAATTATAATTTTGCCCCTAGAAGTGTATTACAAGTGTCAGCCAATTCTGGCTTCTAGGGCACATATATCTAACAATATCAACGTGCACAGGCCATGCGCACACACAAAAAGAGAGGGAGAGAGAGATTTCAACTACTAATGACCAAAGACTAAAGAACATTCCTAATTACTGAATGAGAAACATACCAAGATGTAAAGATAAAACTTATCACTTCTACCATTAAGAATAAGGGATGAGGTTAAACAGCTCATAAAAAGAAACACATCTATAGCATCTGTAGAAAAGAGTAAATGAATGAAAATAAATATGTGCAGAACATCTTATGTATTTCTTCAAAGGTATCTTCATCATATGAACCAACAGCTAACAACTAAATGAAATGCAACTATCCTAAATTAAAGTCACTCAAACATGGTGTCATAACCTCTAACTCCAATATTTGCTCCACTCTGTGCATTGTGGGATGGTCCTTTGGTGCCATGGAAACTCACTGAATGGCAACAAAGAGCAAAACATTCAGGCTTTCAATCTACACACCCTCTCAGCATGGATAGTCCTTAAGGACCAACAAATTTGACTACAGCAAAAATAGAAACACATGAATATATATGTACCTAAAACAGGAAGAGATACTATGGAAGCAGCACTCACACATCCAATTGCTTGGCAATGGTGACCGTAATACCAATGTTTTTTTCACATATGGGCCAGTAATAGGAAGTGGAAGAATCTTATCTTTGAACTTTGGTATAACAAAAAAATTATAATGGATCATCAGGAAATTTAAGAATGCTTTCGTGATTACTATCTGAAACTGCTTAGGAAATCGACATAGCCTTGCATAAATGCAAATTGGAAAACTCCATATCCTGAAGGACTGCGGCAATTGCATGAATTGGATGCACCCTTCAAGGAAGAACAAATAAAATTTGCTATCTTTTAAATGGCTCTCAAAAATCCCTAGGCCCCAAAGGATTCTCATTCGTCTTTTACAAGTATTATTGGAACATCATCAAAGCTGATCTAACCAAGTTCTTTCAGAGCCTCTATGATCACCAAACGAACTTCGAAATAATTAATTACTCCTTCATCACCCTTATTCCAAAGAAAGGGTCAAATTGTCGACCAATAACTCTAATGAATGGTATAGTTAAGTTTCTATCATAGGTACTCTCGCTAAGATTAGCCACTAAGCTAGACAAGCTGATCTCTCCAAATCAGTCTGCATTCATCAAAGGATGAAACATCATAGACACATTTGCAGCGTCTAATGAAATCATCTCATAGGCCAGCAGATCTAAGGGTAAAAAAATTATATATAAATTGGATTTTAAGAAAGCATTGGACAACATAGCATGGTCATTTTTGCTTGATCTTTTGAGTGCATGAGGCTTCAGCAATAGATGGTGTTGATGGATTCAGGAAATTCTCTCAACCGCCAAATATTTATCCTCCATTACAGTCAATGGCCACCCAAGGGAAAACATTCAAACATTGTAGAGGATTACGGCAAGGTGATCCTCTATCACAATAGTTATTTAATCTAGTTGCAAACATCTTAAACCAGATTCTCAAGATAGTAGCAAAACACCAAATGATTGATGGCATTGGTACACGGGAATTCTTACGAAGGAATGCCATTTTACCATAGCTGGCTAAAGATAGCCAATTGGACTCCATTTATCAAGAAAATCATGAAAAAACTCACATCACAGAAAGGTAAATTACTGTCCATTGCAAGAAGGGTAACATTGATTAATATTGTAATCTCACCAATCGTACTCTTCTGGATGTCGAACTTTCTTCTGCCAATGGGTGTTATTAGACGAATTGACAAGCTTCGTCATGCATTTTTATGGAGTGGTGAGGATAAATGGAAACTTGAGAGATGCTTACAAAATTGGTTGTTTGCCTGCCACCCCAAAAGGTTTGGTAGTATGGGAATTACTGACTTCAGATTGCTTAATAGGGCATTGATCTATAAATGGTGGTGGAAGCTATTCACTGAAACCCCCAAACGTTGGAGCTTATTGGTGAAAGCTGGTTATTATAAAGGTCAAATGTTATCATTGAAACTACTTAGCCAGCAGGACATCATTTTAAGGAAAAATATTCAATAGGTCAAAGAACTATTTCGCTCACTAGTGAAGTTTCAGGTCTGAAATGGTTTACATACTTCATTCAAGAACGACGCTTAGTTATTCGATCATCCCCTCATAGGCTGATTCCCCTGTATAAACACTCATTCGATCAATAGAGAAATATTAGTGGCAGATGCCTTTGATGCATACAAAATGAATCAAAGCTGGCCACTCACATCGACGCTATCTGAACACCTAGCCCTCTTAAATCTTGGATAGGTCCAGTCAATAATTCAAATTTTCAATCTCCCGGATGCAATTGAATGGAGATGGTTTTCAGCCAAACAATTCCCAACCATGTCCTCCTATTGGTTTCTTCTAGATGGAGGTGTTAGACCATTTGTCAATAGAGTGATTTGGAAAATCAAAATCCATGAGAGGATCAAATTCTTCATATACTTTGCTTGTCAGGCTAAAATCCTAACCAAGAGTAATCTTGTGAAGCAAGGTTGGACTGAGAAAAACAACTGCTCCCTATGTGATGCTACTTCTAAAAGAGCCGACCATTTATTTTTTCAAGGCCCTTCTCTCTTAAGGACAGTGTGGCCTTTGTGTCCTTTGAAGATTTTCATCTAGACGATCTACCAACCTCTTAAGCAGCTTTATGGAACACATGGGGGCTACAAGACCATTGGAAAAACTTACAGAATGGCCTAGATATTCTATTTGCCATGGCATTATGGACCCTATGGAAGGAACAAAACAAACGCTGCTTTGATTTCCATGCTTTTCTCCCAAATTCGATGGCCTGGCAAACTGCAAGATTGTTTATATTATGGACAAAACGTCCCCGAGAAGTTGATGTTGAATCCATAATGCTAGTAACACAATCCATAAGCAGGATCCTAGGGAAACTCGCTGCAAACTCTATTAACAAACCATCATGCTCTTCTGAAAATTGACTTACTTATTTTGCTGAAACCCATAACCAAGCGTGCCGACAATATGGCCGCTCTAATATAGGGATACAACACAAAACTCACTGTTATTCATCCATATCAAATCCTTTACGCTATTGTAACTTTACATATAAGCTAATATAGCTTGAGTTAGGCTTTCACTAAATTGAATCATCCCAAAAAAAAAGAAGATATATGTACAAAAATGGGTACTATGAATGAAAAAAAGGTTTGAAAACTAGAATTTATTTTAATTATGGCAGAACCTATGATGTTTTGGTTTGAGCAATTTTAGTTGGTTCTGGCTTGAGTTTCAGAGATTTTGGCCAAAAGATAGGTATAAATGCCAAAACAAGAAAAATAAAAGGAATTATATATAACTTAATTTAGAGGATCGATACTGTATTGTTTGAAATACAAGGGTTCATTGTCATGGTGTTTACAATATGGTGGCCTCAAACTTTCAAGTACTTATAAAATGCTTGAGAAGACTAATAAAAAAATTAGATAACTATTTTAATTCAATTCATCATCAACAATTATTGATACTGACAGAGAGCGCTCCATGTTCAAATTTTGGAAAGTAAATATCAATATAATGGACATGCATAACATTCATGCTATTTTTGATTGATTTGGCTGGAACTTAACTAAAGTTTGATGAAAAGATTTACTTTGATGGACCAAAAATTATTTAGAATTGAAATATGACATAATGCACATGAAGATTTGATTTTGATGTGCTATTTTTATTGAATCATGGATCTAATGTAAAGGTTAAACACCACTTTAGTTTTTGAATGAGGATAAATTCCCATGGGGGCGAATTCAAAGCTAGCATTTGATGGGATATAGAGGTAGATACCTTGTAGATGGGGCAGCCAACTATGAGGCCGACAGCCTTGGCCTCAAGCAGGAGCCCTTGACTTTTTGATTCCTTCCCGCATTCCGCCTCTGTGCCACTTCTCCTTCATCATCTTTGCCTCTAGATCTCTCCCTCACCCTTTTCTCTTCATCTTCTCTCCCCTCCTATATTTCTCTTCTTCGAAGTCACACTTGAACCCTCAACCAAACAATGGTGTTTTCTCATGGTTTCTAATTTATCATATCCACACTTGCCATGTAGTAGTGAGTTCCACTGGTATTCTTAATATAAAATATTTTTTTAACTTAATTTTTTAAAAATGCACTCACCGTAAAGGATTTGGTTACAAGAGAAATGATTATCTTATTACAATATTATAATAATGGCCTTTCAGCTATTATTCTTGTAGTATTAAACATTTCAAATCACACATAAAATAAATAAGCTCATGCTCAACCAACCCAAGAAGTCTCCCCACATATGACACATAATCTCATCATTCACATTAGGAAATCCAATTGAGTAACGAGCAGCATACACGACATGTATTGTATATTTCTGCAATAACATAGCCTTAGGAGTTAGAAAAGGGGAAAATTAAAAAATGTCTAGGTAAGATCTAGGGCCAAATAATTGAAATGAGAGGTTAGAGGAGTTCAAAATTATTTCTATAGAGAAATATTTTGGATGGCCACTGCTAGGCATTTTCAGATCGACAAACATGGTTCTAAACTTTTCTCATACCTCTATGAGAGCTTGTAACCTTTCGTATTAATAGAAAGTTAAATTTTCTATATAACACTGATGCATTGAGATAATTCATCCATGATCTTTGTAGATTGTCTAATATTTTACAATGATCATCACTCGCATGCCCACAATCATGACTAGGTTAAAAATAATCAATGTATAAATTAAAAAAATAATCACCATCATCAATATATTAATAAGAGGACATATAGAACATTGATCCATTGTATAGATAAAAAGACATACAATACAATTGGAAGGTACGAGATGACTAAAAAGCATCAAGGAAAATAATTAGAAATTCTCAATCTTAACCATGACATGTGTTTGATCTCAAAAATTGCTGTTTTGGAAGAGAACATAATATTTAGCATAATATCTATCTGGGAAATCCCCAAACATCCCCTAAGTTGGTAAAACCTTACAAAATACCACCTCTGCCCTTTATAGTTTTAAGGTTCAAATTTAATATAGAAAATAATTTCTATTAAAAGTATATGCATCCATCAAGCCAATGGCAGAAGCAATTAAAAAATTTTAAATTTAAGCCTTTCTTCAGAATAATTATTTTCTTTCAAAAAAGTAATATTTTTGCAAAGAATAAGAGGATAATAATTCAAGTGACTTGCGAGTATTGCGATAATTAATAAAGCATTTCTCTCTTCAGAAAAACAAAAAGAAAATAGTAGATAATTGACATAAAAAATAAAGGATAACAATAGACACATATGTGTGTGTTCTGCTATTATGTTTAGCCTCCCATATTGTACTATCTCTGAATGCTCAACAAAATAAAGTACCATATGATTTAAAAAAGATGGTCATTCTTTACTCAATTTATGTCTCCTTATGATGTGTGTAATGGCTGCAAGCATGATGGTCCAAAATGGAGGTTGCTTCTAGGTGCATACATTGACATGTGGCATGTACATTATATCCAATGAAATGTTATCCTTCATTAATGCATCCCCAACAAGCTTCTCTTTGTGTTTTAAATGCATAACATCTTAGTTATGATAGGTAAACATCTGACAGAAGAGTAGTTGAATGCAATTTACGAGGGTCAATGGTTGTATTCACACAAACCTAATCCCCTCGATGATGCATCAACTGCAGCACAGATTTTGTTAACAACTCCATGGTTGGAAATGCAAATTCTTAAAAGTCGATAAGCCATAAATAGATCAGTTTTTTTTGCATGCCTCCAGAATAGGAGCCTTTCTAAGTTCACATTAACACAAGGAACTAAAGCATTAATTAACTATTTGAGAGGCTTATGTTAGTTTGAGCCCAATTGCCTCAATCTTTTCGATCACTTGGCTTATAATTGTTTTGACTATATAATTAATTAGAAAGAGGGCAGAAGAGCAAATAATATCATAGATCATGCCCATCTTGCATGATTGGCTGCTACATTTGAAACATAAATAGTGAGATACAAATAAAATATAAACGACCTCTATGAAGAAGCAGTACTCCATTATACAGCAAGGTAGTATTACAAAAGCAACTAAAGCATTAATTAAATGTTTGATAGCTATATGTTAGCGTGCTCTAAATTGCTTCAATCTTTTTCATCATGTGACTTATATTTGATTTGACTGTATAATTAATCGGAAAGATGGCAAAAGTGCAAAAAATATCATAGGCCATGTCCATTTCTTGCATCATTTGCTACAACATTTAAAATATGGATTGTGAAACAACAAATAAATTACAAACTACTTCTGCGAAGAAGTAGTACTCCAGTGCGGTGCAAGGTAGTATTACATAATTGATAAAAATGAAATAATTTAATAGCATAGCACCAACCAACTTCCTCCATAATTTGAGGAACTTATTGCAAAATAGTAAATATCAATCAGATACAATTGATATTGATGTGCTTATGACGTAGCTTGAACAAAAAAAAAAAATAGAGATTTCATCTCCTTCCCTTGCATGTTTTAATGAGTTGGCACTTGTGGGCGAAGCAACAAATTATTAGCATATCTTTCATCCTCTACACCCTTCTATTTCGCTGCATGATCTTTGGTAAGGCTCTGCTGGTTGAGGATGACAATTCTGCTGATGTCCAGGTCCACAAGGAACAGCATCACCTTGCCTGATATCTCTGTAATCTATTTCTCCTGCATTATTTTCTTTCGCCAAGCAAATGCATGCTAGTAACACAATCAATAGCCAAGCACGGATTGCAGCCATCTGAGAAAAATATCATTTACTCATCTTTGCTTGATAAGGGTGTGCATGTTGCTTTTTCTAAAAAGCAAAAGGCTCATAATTTACGATCTCATTCATTCAAATAAAAAGGTTGTACAATACAGTCCTCTTTGATTTGAGGCCTCATCTGTAAAAATAATTGGACATGAGGGATTTCAAAAAGGTGGAACAACTTTGATCCTTGCCGTCATGGATACTGTAGTTTTTTATCAAATACCCATTTTTCATTTTCTAAGGCTCACACAAAAATTTAACTCCCCAAGGAAAAGCTTCAGTTAATTAGAATATAGAAACTCAAGTATGAAGGTATATGATTAATATACAAAATGGCACCTGTTTTAACTTCAGTTAATTAGAATATAGAAACTCAAGTATGAAGGTATATGATTCATATACAAAATGGCACCTGTTTTAACCCATCTATCATATTTGTAGACGACTCCAGTGATAGTGTGACAATCATACAAAGTTATGATACATTTAAAATTTATAACATCATTTATGATCATTAGTTGTAAAATTTTTTTGCTTTTCTATTGGAATGATGAAGTTATGGATCATAATTACAAGTATATTTAGTACCAAAACAATTTTCTATGTTATTTCTTGCTGGCTAATCATCAAATGCATGCAAGACCCACTTGTACTCTTCAACATCAAGAGGTACATAGCATGTTCTTCAGTTGTATTTATAGAATACTAGCCTTCTTGTCTCTCGTAAGAGGAACACGAGTATTTCTGAAGATTGATAGGAGGGGTTTCACACAAATAATATATTTTACTTTACTTCTGCAAAATAAATTTCTTTTTTGTCATGTTGTATAAATGGTGCACTTCTTCTCTTTGATATATTATTAGTCTACCTATTGTTGTACTGGAAATTGTAACTGATGTAGACATCAAATATGCTTTAGTAAATCA
>QRFJ01007884.1:0-48580 GCA_006176705.1 Cocos nucifera | reverse complement strand
GAAGGTTGGTGTACAATCGCTTCTCTTTAGTAGATGAGTCTTGAGTCTACGGTGTGGAGACACCGGAGCGAGAGTACAGGTACTCGTTAGAGAACGAGGGCACTGAGCGTGACCACCTCGAGTAGTCATTAGGAAGTCTACCTTCTCGTCAATGACTGACTCGATGCTGCAGTAGTGTGTCTGGTTCTTTGACCTGAGGATGCATCGGCAGTTCACCTTGAGGGTGTTATAGTTTGACTACACCATTACTCGATCTCCTAGCCATATCGGAACCCTGAGGTGTATGTTGGCTATAGCATGTTCATTGTAGGAACTGGATTGCATCAAGATGGAATCTATCTACCTCGGTGGTAGAGGAGCAGCCCTATGATGATCATGAGAATCAAGTCCAGAAGCCCATGGCCATGGCAGAGTGAAATAATAGAAAGAGTTTCTATTTAGATTTTCACATCGGACTTGAATCGAATGATTACATCATATGACAGAACTAGGGTTTGACGAGTTCACCTTAACCCTAATCTGATCGGAGCTCAAGATAGAAGAACTTAATCACACAGGTAGCTGCACCAAGAGGTTCGCATTCAGCTCTGATGGGTTGCCACCATATACTGCTAGGTGTCACTGGTGGATTTTGGGAGCAATTAGAATGATTTAGATGATCGATCATTCTAGCTGTTCGAATCAGAAGAGTTCTGATCCATCGAAAGGAGTTTCGATGATGTCGATGATAGAGATCATGACATATCCCATTACCATACAGAACTGAACCTAACTGGGATCACACAAATAAGGGTTTGAATCTGGTGATCATCAATTGAACTGATCCTAGTTCAATTGATCTGAATGAGATTCAATTAGGTTCAAGAAAATCGTGCTAGCACTCGATTGAACCTAACGTTCTTCTTTTACTATCATAAATAAGTTGTCCTGACTGAGCCAAAGGAGTTTGTGCTCAATCAGAGGCCTTCACTATGGTCTGACTGGAGCTTGTCCAAGGTCAGAAAAGGGTTGTCTTATTTATTAAGATAATTTGATACAATACCTGCCATTTTTGGTCACCTGCCATTTCTTGTCCTTTGACTTTGGTCAAAAGTTGACCTTTGACACTTAGACATTGCCCATGTGTCATGCACCCATTGAGAGCAGACGGGGGCTTGTCCCCCTTGGAAAGGGGAAAGGAGGGGCACACACCTAGGGAGGCGTGCACCAAAGGATAAGATTTGGAGTCCCATTGATGGGACTCCAGGTTGCTTTTGGAATAAACTAAGTGGTCCTAAGACTTTTTGACCAATCTTAGTGCAACCTACCAAGGATGTTTGAGAGGAGGACTTTCATCTAAGGATTGGATCAGGTGATGTCTATTCCCACCAATCAGATTTAGATCTGATTGCACAAAGGGTTGTGATTGGTTGGGATGAAGAGGCACTGCATGGATCAGCAGGGTCTATAAATAAGACCCTGTCTGCCAACCTAGTTTAAAGAGCTTCTCCCCTAGCCCATGCCACAAGGCCTTTTTCTCCCCTCTCCTCCATGCCAAACCTCTCTCCTCTCTCTCCTCTCCATGCCCAAGAGGTTTTGGCTCATGGTTGGTGCGATCCAGATCAAGAGAAAGGCGACAAGAAAGGAGAAGGCTGCACTGCTGCAAGAGACGACTGCTGATCTTCAAAAAGGAGTTTTGAAGATCCTCAAGATCAGATCCAGATCTAATTTTTGGAGAAATGATAAGAAGGAGAAGATCTCCAGATCCACTTGAGTGGATATCGGTAGAGGCCAGGCGCTTGCGTGGCTAGATCCAGAACCTTCCGCTGCAACAGGATCATCACAGGTAATAGGATTACCCAAAAATAAGATATAAATTAAATTGATTTAATTTAATTTATTTTATTTTATTAATTAATTAAAATCAGATCTGAAAAGTATCAGATCTGATTTAGATCTAAAAGAAAAATTTTTAAAATATATCTCTTGATCTGATCAGATCTGAACGAACCTGATCCGAAAAGTGGATTTTCCTTCATACTTAAGGGAAACTGTTGGGGTTAAACCCCATTCCCACCAAAGTCTAGCCTGATGTTTAGCCTAATGCAACTAATAATCATAGAAGAGCTTCGATCGAAAATTCTCCTCCAGTGATTGAACCCCAGCCGAACTCCTCCAGCGGCCAAGCCTTAGCCGAACTTTTTTAGTCGGCCAAACTCCTCAATGGCTGAACCCCAGCCGAACTCCTCCAGCAGCCGAACTCCTTCAAGCACTCAGACTCTCTCTAGTAGCCGAACTCCTTCCAGACATCTCCATCAGTCAAATTTCTATAGGAGCCAAACTCCTTCCGAAAATCTCCTTCAATTGGATTCCTCTAGGAGCCAAACTCCTTTTGGATTTCTCCAGCAGTCTGATTTCTCCAGAAGCCAAACTCCTTCCGAATTCCTCCAAGAGCCGAACTCCTTTCGGATTCCTCCAATAGTCGGATTCCTCCAGGAGCGGAACTCCTTTTGAACATCTCCTTCAGTTGGATTCCTCCAGGAGCCAAACTCCTGGATTCCTCCACAGTTGGATTCCTCTAGGAGCCAAACTTCTTTTGGACAACTCCTTCAGTCGGATTCCTCGAAGAGCCGAACTCATTTCGGACTTCTCCTTCAGTCAAGTTCCTATAGGAGCCAAACTCCTTCTGGATCTCCCTTTCAGTTGGATCCTATAGGAACTAAACTCCTTCCGAATCCTTTAGCAGTCAAATTTCTCTAGGAGCCGAACTCCTTTCAGATTCCTCCAGCAGTTGGATTCCTCTAGGAGCTGAACTTCTTCAGATTTCCTCTAGCAGTTGGATTCCTCTAGGAACTAAACTTCTTTTGGACATCTCCTTCAGTCGGATTTCTCCAAAAGTCGAACTTCTTTTGGATTTCTCTAGCAGTCGGATTCCTCAAGAAGCCGAACTCCTTCCAAACATCTTCTTTAAATGGATTCCTCTGAGAGCCGAACTCCTTTTGGATTCCTCCAGTAGTCGAATTTCTCTAGGAGACAAACTTCTTCTAGACATCTCCTTCAGTCGGATTCCTTCAGTAGCTGAACTCCTTTCAGATTCCTCCAGCAGTCGGATTTTTTCAGGAGCCGAACACTTTCCGAACATCTTCTTCAATCGAATTCCTCTAGGAGTCAAACTCCTTCCAAATTTTCTCTTTAATCGAATTCTTCTAGGAGCCAAACTCCTTCCGAACTTCTTCTTCAGTCGGATTCCAAATGTCTGCTTCTACCGAATGATTATGACTGTCATTTATCAATCTGCTACAGGCAACCCCACTACCAGGTAGTTACAACCATCATTATCAGTCTATTATGAGCAACACCTCTCTCCATAATAAATTCTACATGGCCCAGAATGGCACACTATCAGATGGTTACAACAAGCTCCATTTATAAAAAAGGACCCTCTAGATATATTTTCTCTAAGCTCTTGACTCCTCCAAAACTCTACTGAATTCATACCCGAGCACTCCATTTTTGTTGGCCAAAAATGCTGACTTAATCATCGGAGGGTCCTACCGGAGCCACCACCACCAACTCGGGATTGGACTTTATTTTGCAGGTCACTAACGATGACCTCATCTTTTCAAACTCCAACTTGATCTAGCATCAACCAAATTCTGCACCAACAGGATTACTACCAGAGCCACCACCACCGACTCTAGATAGGACTTTGTTTTGTAGGTCATCGACAATCACCTCATCTTTTCCAACTCTAGCTCAATCCGACGTCAACCAAATTCTGCACAAATAGGATTGACACTAGAGGAAGGGACCTCTATTTCTAAGGTTTCCTTGATCTTAAAGAAGTGCTCAGCAATCTTCTTCTTCTCTAAAGTTCTTTCCTAAAAAAAAATAAAAATGCCTCCCAGGAAAGCTTCGACTTGACGATTAATGACCTCTACAGTCAGATTCTATCCAGATCAATTTGTTTCCACTCTAGCTCCAGTAACTCAAGCTCCACCTATAGCCATAGTAGATGCGGATCAATTCAACCTACTGGTCCAACAGGTTTGCGGTCTTACGGAGGTGATGCAAGCCATACATTGATAGTCTCCGATGGTAATTCAACTGGAGTAGGCTCTTCTGGAGCCCCATGATCTGGTTGGGGTATGGTCGACTCGAGCTAGCTGATTGGTGACCTCTAAAAAGAGAAAACAGAGGGTGGAGAGCCATTGCTCGGACCATGTTCAGCCTCGGGTAAAGCTTTGCTCTCGTTCCACTAGAAAACTCTGGAGATCAACGATCATGAAGATCTCCTGAATCAAAAGCTCCAAAAAATGAGCTGATGGATTGAAGAACTTCACCACATCGCCCCGACTCCCCCATGATGACATCTACATCGATCCCCCTTTTTCTCTTTGAATTATGCAAGAGCTCATTCCGTCGAACTTCAAGCTTTCTCAACTTGAAAGCTACAATGGAACTTCTGATCTGATCGATCACCTAGAGGTCTTTTGGATCATGATGCTGCTCCACAATGCATCAGACGTCATTTTGTGCTGGGCTTTTCCATCCACTCTTAAGGAAGCCATCAGGAATTGGTACTCAGCCCTTAAGTTGGGTACCATCTTTTCCTTTGATCAGATGAGCCATTAGTCTGTGGCTCATTTCATTAGCAGCTGACATTCCCGCCAAGGTTCAGATTTTCTGATGAACATCAAGCAGAAGGAGGAGAAATCCATTTGGCTTATGTCACCCAGTTTAATGCTACCGCATTGAAAGTCCGAACCTGGACCAGTCGGTTGTAATGGCCGCACTCAAGGGTGGCCTTTAGAAGAATGATTTGTTGTTCTTCTAGGAGAAGAAATATTCCAAGGACTTTGCTGATTTGCTAGCTCGGGCTGAGGGATATGCCCGTATAGAAGAAGCCTTCAAGTTGAAGAATGAAGAAGTCATAGGAGAACAATGGGCGGATGAGTCTAATAGATCCACCACCGAAGGAGGGCCGAATGAAGTTTGACCGCGCTCAAGGACTCCCCACGAGCGTAAGCGAGCCTGAACTCCTCCTCGAGCTCATCATCAAAAAAGCCTTGATAGAAGGATGTGAAGAAGTTCTTCCCCTAGAAGCTCTCATAACTACGCCCCCCTTAATGCTCCTAAAATTCAAGTTCTAATAGAAATTAAGAATCAACCACCAAAATCAAAAGAATTATGATCTCCCCCAAATAAGTGCAATCGAAGAAAGTACTATCTCTACAATCGTGACCATGGCCACGATATTGAAGAATGCATTCAGCTCCAAAATAAAATCGAGGAGCTCATCAGGACAGGCCGGCTGGATCAATTCCTCAAACGCTGGCCTGAAGCAAGAGGAGAGCAACCAAGGGCTCTTTCGCAATTGGGGGAGACCTAGGGGAGGGGTCTTAAAGAAGCCAATCCCTGCATGGAAGTATCAATATCATGGTCGGGGGACATCGACAAGAAAAAATATTAAGGAGCTACATAGTGTCAACGCTAAAATTTTGAAAACTTGCAATATCATTAACCACTTTTCAATAGAAAATTCTTATTTCAACATTCCTATCTTTTATGAATTATAATAGGAAAAGATTAAGCTGGACTTCTTTTTTAGGCTAGATAGAAGACTTTTGGTATAGGAGATAAGATCTCCCCCGAGCTCCAACTTCAACCTCGACTGGAGATAAGATCTCCTCTGGGCTCCAACTTCAAGCTCGATTGGAGATAAGATCTCCTCCTAGCTTTCAGGAGCTTCAACCTCAGCTAGAGAAAAGATATCTCCTGAACTCCAACTTCAACCTCGAATTGAGATAAGATCTCCTCCGAGCTTCAACTTCAATGTCAATAGGAGACAAAATGTCCTTCAATCTCGGCTGGAGATAAGATCTCCTCCGATCACCAATTTTAACCTCGATTGGAGATAAGATCTCCTTCGAGCTTCAATTTCAACATCAATAGGAGATAGGATCTCCTTCAACCTTGATTGAAAATAAGATCTCCCCCAAGCTCCAACTTCATCCTCGACTGGAGATAAGATCTCCCCCGAGCTTCAACTTCAACGTCAATAGGAGATAAGATCTCCTTCAACCATGGCTGGAGATAAGATCTCTCCTAAGCTCAACTTCACCTCAGTTGGAGATAAGATCTCCCCAAGCTTCAACTTAATATCAATAAGAGATAAGATCTTCTTTAACCTCGACTAGAGATAAGATCTCCTCCGAGATCCAACTTCAATCTCAAAACTAGAGATAAGATCTCCTCCGAGCTTCTAGAGCTCAACCTAGATCTGTTCAACCTGTATAAGATAAGATCTCTCTCGAGCTCCAACTTCAACCTGGATTGGAGATAAGATCTCCTCCGAGCTTTCAGGAGCTTTAACCTTGGCTGAGATAAGATCCCTCCAGAGCTCCAACTTCAACCCGACTTGAGATAAGATTTTTCCAAGCTTCAACTTCAATGTCAACAGAAGATAAGATCTCCTTCAACCTCGGTTGGAGATAAGATCTCTCCTGAGCTCCACTTCAACCTCGATTGGAGATAAGATCTCCTCCGAGCTTTCAGGAGCTTCAACCTCGACTGAGAATAAGATCTCTCCCGAGCTCAACTTCAACCTCGACTTGAGATAAGATCTCCTTCGAGCTTCAACTTCAATGTCAACAGGAGATAAGATGTCCTTCAACCTCGGCTAGAGAAAAATCTCCTCCACATCAACTTTAACCTCGACTGGAGATAAGATCTCCTTCGAGCTTCAATTTCAACGTCAATAGAAGATAGGATCTCCTTCAACCTCGATTAAGATAAGATCTCCCCGAGCTTCAACTTCAATGTCAACAAGAGATAAGATCTCCTTCAACCTTGGCTGGAGATAAGATCTCTCCTAAGCTTCAACTTCAACCTCGGTTAGAGATAAAGATCTCCCCCGAGCTTCAACTTCAACATCAACAAGAGATAAGATCTCCTTCAACCTCAATCGGAGATAAGATCTCCCGAGCTCCAACTTCAACCTCGACTGGAGATAAGATCTCCTTCGAGCTTCTAAGAGCTTCAACCTCGGTTGGAGATAAGATCTCCCCCGAGCTTTAATCTCAATCTCGACTGGAGATAAGATCTTCCCCTAGCTTCCAGGAGCTTCAACCTCGGCTGGAGATAAGATCTCCTCGAGCTCCAACTTCAACCTCGGTTGGAGATAAGATCTCTCATGAGCTCCAACTTCAACCACGGCTAGAGATAAGATCTCCCCCAAGCTTTCAAGAACTTCAACCTCAGCTGGAGATAAGATCTCCCCCGAGCTTCAACCTGAACTGATGCAGAGCCCGAAAGAGGACTTCGACAGTCATCCTTTTTGTACTTCTTTTCTTTGAATTTCAAACTTGGGAGTGGGGGGACTATTATTGGGGATAAATCCCACTCCCACCGAAGTCCAACCTGATGCTTAGCCTAATGCAATAGATAATCATAGAAGAGCTTCAATCAAAAATTCTCCTTCAGTGATCGGACCCCAGTCGAATGCCTCTAGTGGCCAAACCTTAGCCAAACTTTTTCAGCCGGTTGAACTCTTTAGCGACCAAATTTCTATTGAACTCCTCTAGCGACCAAACTCCTTCAAGCACTCAGACTCCCTCTAGCGGTCGAACTCCTTTCGAATATCTCCTTCAGTCGGATTTCTATAGTAGCCAAACTCCTTTTGGACATCTCTTTCAGTCAGATTCCTCTAGGAGCCAAACTCCTTTTAAATTTTTCTAGCAGTCTGATTTCTTTAGGATCCAAACTCTTGAATTCTTTCAGCAGTCAAATTCCTCCAGGAGCCAAACTCCTTCTAGACATCTTTTTCAATTAGATTTCTTTAGGAGCCAAACTTCTTCCAAATTTCTCTAGCAGTCGGATTCCTCCAAGAGCCGAACTTCTTTTAAACATCTTCTTCAGTCAGATTCCTCCAGGAGTCAAACTTCTTTCAGACTTCTCCTTTAGTCAAGTTTCTATAGGAGCCAAACTTCTTCTGGATCTTCCCTTTAATCGATGCCTATAGAAGCCGAACTTCTTCCGAACTCTTCAGCAGTCGAATTCCTCCAGGAGCCAAACTCCTTTCGGATTCCTCTAGCAGTAAGATTTCTCTAGGAGCCAAACTTCTTTTGGACAACTCCTTCAATCGAATTCCTCCAAGAGTCGACCTCCTTCCAGATTCCTCCAGCAGTCAAATTTCTGTAGGAGCCAAACTTCTTTCAAACATCTCCTTCAGTCGGATTCCTCAAGGAGCCGAACTCCTTTCGAATTTCTCTAGCAGTCGGATTCCTTCAAAAGCCAAACATCTTTCAGACATCTCCTTCAGTCAAATTTCTTCAAGAGCCAAACTCCTTCTGGATTCCTCCAGCAATCGAATTCCTCCAGAAGCCAAACTCCTTCTGGACATCTTCTTCAATCGAATTCCTTTAGGAGCCAAACTTCTTTCGAATTTCTTCTTCAGTCGAATTTCTTTAGGAGCCAAACTCCTTTCAGACTTCTCCTTCAGTCGAATTTTGGATGCCTACTTCTATCGAATGGTTATAATTATCATTTATTAGTCTACTATAGGCAGCCCCACTACCAGATGGTTACGATTATCATTATCAGTCTATTATGAGCAACACCTCTCTCCATAATAAATTTCACGTGGTCTCGAGTGGCACACTACTGGATAGTTACAACAAGCTCCATCTATAAAAAAGGATCCTCCAAATATATTTTCTCTAAGCTCTTGACTCCTTTTCTAAAACTCTGCTGAATTAATATCCGAGCACTCCATTTCTGTTGATCAGAAGAGCTGACTTGATCGTCGGAGGATCCTACCGGAGCCACCACCACCAACTTCAAACAGGATCTTATTTTGTAGGTCATCGACGGCGACCTCATCTTCTCCAACTCTAGCTCGATCCAACTACACCCAGATTCTACACTAATAGAAACACGATGTTGTCATTAAAATATCATGTTTATCGATTTAAATCCAACTCTTTACTTTTTAAATTAACTAAAAATTATGAAGAGAGTAGTGAGTTGGGTTGAATCCACAGAGAGGCAATGATTTATTTCTGAAATCTTTGATTCTTTTATTTTTTTATTATTTTTTTTAAAAAAAAAGGTTTTTGAAAATTAAAGTCAAAAAATAGGTTTATAAATAAAAGTAGAATTTAAATTATGCAAAAATAAATTTGGTACTAAGATCTACTATTTAGATCTTAGCAACTACTTGCAATAAATTAAAAATAATAAAGAATAATTAATTTAAAGAGCTAGAATTGGAAAGAATAATAAAGTTTTCTTTATTAAAATTAAAACTTAGATGCAGAATTTAAATACAAAAAATTAAAAAAAAGAAAATTTAGAATTTTAATATAAGAAATTAAAGAAAAAGAAAGAGAAAATTAGAAGGAGATCGTAGATCAGCGTAGGCGTGGAGATGGCGTAGAAGACTCGGCTCTTCTTCTCAGCACCCGTTAGCTTTGAAGCAACCTTTAACCCAGAGCCTTGGCTTCCACCCTGTACCTTAGCTTTCCTTCCACCTTGATCGGAGATGTTCCATTTCTAGAGGCCTTAGGGTCCTTTTTATAGAGCTAGGAGGGCTGGATATTTTTTTTCTAAAGGCAATATGGGACTAATAGCCTTTGTAATCATCAAAATAAAAAAAAATCTGAATAAAATTTGAATCAAAATAGCTCTGATATGACTCTGGTAAATCTGGATAAAATCCAGCCATTCAATAGGAATCCAACGGTCCAAAAATCATCAAAATCGGATGCAGTATCAGCCCAGATCAGGTCGGATTAAATTCTGGCCGTCCGATCGCGCTTGATCGAGGAAATCTGGCCGCAAATCGCATTCGGGAGTCCTGATCACCGTCGGGAGCATTCTGGACCGTCGGATCATCTCCTGGAATCGAGCGCTGCCGTTGGATGGTGATCCGAGTGAAATTGAAGCTGAATCAAATCCTGGAAAAATGCTGACCGTCCGATCTTAACCGCAATCAACCGCAGCCGTCCGATCGCGCAATCACTGTTCCCATGGACCGCGTAGACCGGCCGCACCGCACACCGCAACCAATCAACGCTTCTGTCGCCAAGTGAAATGACCAGATTGCCCTGTGAGCCGCGATAAATTTCTGTAGACCCTTTAAGGGTCTAGGTCCACCACGTGGCAGGCTCTGATTCGCCGGATTTTGCTGAGCTGGCGGTCCACGCCTGGATCGTAGACCGGCTGATGGCTTCAATGGCTGAGTCGGCTTTGATGGCTTGGCTTGGCTTGGTGGCTCGGCTTGCGGAGCCGGCTGAGCCATTTTCTTTTTTTTATTTAATTTTTATTTATTTTATATTTTTAAAAATTCATATCTTTTCCATTTTAGCTCCATTTTTCTTGAAATTTATTTCGTTGTGATCAAAAAAATGAGCTCTTTCTATTGATAATAAAATTTTATTTTTTAATTTTTATTATTTTTTAATTAATTTTTTAATTAATAAAAATATGAATTTTTTAAAAATTATATATAAATTGATTAATAATTCTTAAAAATTAATATAAATTAATTAATAAATTACTACTTTTATTGATGAATTTATGATGCTTATCAGTCACGCTCAGTACTTTCATTCTCTAACGATTATCTATACTCTCGTTCTGGTGTCTCTGCACTGTGGACTCAAAACTCATCTATTATAATGAAGCGATTGTACACTAATCTTTCGGATCATTTACCATCCTCATGATGATCCTACAGTCAGGAGCATTTTATGAGTTAATAATAAAAATTCTTGTTTTAAATTTTTAACTCATGAAAATAATAATTATCATTATCATTAACTCAAGGGATGTATCACAGATACTAAATACACATATGTGATAGAAAATAACCCATTTTATTATTTATAGTCAAAATTATAATTTTGCCCCTAAAAGTGTATTATAAGTGTCAGCCAATTTTGGGCTCTAGGGCACACATATCTAACATAGGCAATCGAAGATCTTCAGGTAGCCAATCTTCACCTTCTTTTCACTCCAGACCTCCTCTGGAATGCATCCGTTCAACTTACAATATAAGGACCTATTCACAAGAAAACAAAAAAAAGTTAAGGCATTATTCCAAAAAGATTTTGGAAGTGATGTCTACAGCCTCAAACTCCATGTGTTCTCGGTGAATGTTCGATTCATTCTCTCTGCGACATCATTCTGCTGTAGAGTCATCTTCATCATGTAATGGCGTTTGATGCCATTTTCCTCATAGTACCTCCTGAACTCTAGGTTAATATACTATCCTTCATTGTCTGACCTCAGATACTTCACCTATCTTCCTGACTTCTTCTCTACTTCAACTCTCTAGGCTCTGAACTAGGAAAACATCTCTAATTTTTCTTTAATCAGATAAACCCATACCTTTCTTAAAAAATCATCAATGAAAGTGACAAAATACTTTGCCCCACCTATAGCTGATACAGGAGCTGGTCCCCACACATTCGAGTGCACTAAATCCAGCACTCCTTCACTATGCTTGGTACTTTTAGCAAACTTTATCCTATGCTATTTACGAGAGATACACCGCTCACACAAATCTGTGCCCTCCTTCAGGACTGGGATTATATCTCTTCTGCTATGTTTAATGAGCCCATGGTCACTCATATAATCCATCCGATAGTGCCACAGTCGATATAAAATCTACTCCTCCTGTGCCGCTACTAGCACCTCTACACTATCATTCACCACTGAGCCTTCTATTCTATAAAGATTGTTGCTCAATCTTCTACCTCTCATCACCACCAAAGCTCTTTTGAAAATTTTTAGACATCCACTCCCAACCTGGCTACTAAAAGCATAATCCTACTTCTTCAAGTAGCCCAAAGAAATCAAATTCTTTTTTAACTCTAGTACAAGCCTGACATGTGATAATGTATGAATAATCTATTGAAAATTGTATCCTAAAGCCAATCATCTAGATTATAGATGGTTGAGCTAAATATAATTATACTTAAATTATTAATAAATAAAATTATTATTTTAGCCTTTTCATCACTTTATGCATCTTTCTGTAATAAACTCTTCTGTGATGAAGTCCTTAGGGCTATTTAGACTCGACAAAGGAGGTTTAATCATTTAGTCCTTAAATTAGTTCATGATCAAATGATATGCTGTTACTCAGGATGACAACGTATCGAGTGTAGGTCATTGTGTGCCATAAGTATTGGTTGTTCTCTTAACCAAGAAGTATGGAGATACTATTATAGCATGCAGGTGAAGTATAGGGGTACATTTCACTGAACGTGATCCAATTATGGAGCTCTCTACTATTAGGAGTTGCTCATGAAGGATATGGGTATAAGTGTTGCTTAGACCTGAAACCACCACGGTGACTTGCAAACAACTCACTATACTTAGATACTGGACTATCTAAATTTCTAATTTAGTGATGGAAGGCTATTGGATGCAGTCAAGTACTTGTAAAATCAGTGTGTGTGTCAAGATGGAATTGACCCCTCCAAGTGTTGGAGCAAGTGCATCACTATATTTTAATTTAGCAAATCCTCAGTTGGGGTGGTCCATGTGATGGACACTGAGTTTTGAAATACACTGTGGATAAATTTTAGGGTTGACAATAAATCCTAGACCATCCTTTGAGCATCGAGCTTAAGGGGATGAATTATACACTAACCATATGCCATAGGTTCCTCGATGTTGCATTGCAATTATTCAACCTATCCAGATATTCGGTATCATTGCTAGATGGTCACATAGATTGGTACAGAAAATTAGTTTCCATGCTACCGGCTTAGGATTCGAACCTATGGGGTCACACACAATAGGAGTTTCTATCTGATATGATGGCTCATATTGAGTCTCGATGATCTAAGACTCTATGGTTAAGAGTCCCACTAGACTAGGACTCTATGACCAAGAGTCCCACTGGACTGGGACTCTGAGTCCATGTCTGGGACTCTCTGATCGAGAGTCCTGATGACTTGAAACTTTATGACCAAGAGTCCTAATGGACTGAGACTCTGAGTTTTACTCATTTGGGACTCTCTGATCAAGAGTTCCACTGGTCTGGGACTCTACGATCGTGAGTTTGATTCATTTGAGACACTAGGTTCAAGAGTTCCACTAGTTTGGGGCTCTTCATGAGTTTCACGTTGATGGGACTTTGATGCCCAAACACCTATCCGATTGGGACTCTACATTTATTGAAGGATTAATTAGCAATTTGATTACTAATTAGCTTAATTTGATTGAGTGATGAGGATTCAATTAAGTCTGATTGAATTTGATTCAATTAGGTTTGACCCGATTTGGTCATGAGATGACTTAATCACTATGGAAGATTTGATCCTAATTTGATCATGAGCTAGACCTAATTAATTTCTAGTTTGATTAAAAATTTATTGATTTGGGTTAAGCCTAATTTGGTTGGTTTAACCTAATCTAATTAGATCCAAATTAATTGGTTTGGTTGAAACCAATTAGGACCAAGTCAAATGAGATTTGAATTTAAATTCTCCCTAGCACCCACCATATTTGACTTTTCCACCTTGACCCACATCCTCCTCTGATTTTTGGATGAGATTTCTCATGTAGAAATGAATGTGCACCCTTCCTCTCTTCTGCCTTTGACCTGGTCCAAGGGTTGGACCAGTTTAAACTAAGTTGAAATTTTAATTAAACTTGGTTTGTTTGAAATTTGAAAAACCTAATCTCTTCCTTATCTATTCTCCATGCCTACATATCTTTTGTCGCACATTTTTTTTGGTGATTTTAGATTAAGGGTGAGCAGAAGGAGAGTCCTTCTACTCATCATCCTCTAGGATAGGCATTGGAAAAGGATAAGATCCCATTTGAATTCAAATACTAGAAGTTGATTGAAACTAGTTCAACCAATCTTAACCTATCCACTCCACATAGAATTTCTACTTATTTCTCATGCAATAAATTATGAGAATTTTTGTGCATGAAGCATGATGGGATAGATTTCTATGGTAAAATTTTGAAGTAATTGGGCATCACTTTTGGGCAAAAAAAATTTTGGAGTGAAGATGAGTAGAATCCTACAACACTTTATTTTTCCTTCATGCCTCTATTCTCTTCTAATTTTTGTATCTAAGGACATCCAATTTTTAGATATGATTTAAATAGGGTTTATAGATTTGAAAGTCATCTTTCTATGAAAACTTGTTTCATTAAAAAACTCCATACAGAGAGGGCATGAGAGGGTTTTCAGTGCATTAGAGTTTTTGGGCCGAGTGAAACCCTAGGGTTGGGACCCTAGGTTCGGGTGGAGAGATTGAGTTGTGAGCATCGAATCGCCACCAAATTTGAAACACCATTTTATCATCCTCTGAAGCATATGTTTTATTTTAAAAGAGTATCTAGGAGATCAAAACGAAGGTGATCAATTGGATCGATCATGATCAACCATTGAAGGCACGAGCGAGGAACTAGCACTCCAGTGGGGCTAATCAGGATCAGAAGCTCCGTGTGGACCAACCATAGAGGTTGGACATGTGTGTGACTATGGTATGACACCAAAGCATTATCTAGTGGATTTAGATTATGATGATTTGCTATCCATGAAAAGGTATCGAGTTCTGAACTCATATCGATCAATAGATTCGATTTGCTGATCGATCACATTTAAATTTTAAATTACATATTAGCATGTATA
The DNA here is from genome assembly GCA_006176705.1 of Cocos nucifera. Taxonomy (NCBI): domain Eukaryota; kingdom Viridiplantae; phylum Streptophyta; class Magnoliopsida; order Arecales; family Arecaceae; genus Cocos; species Cocos nucifera. The sequence goes on along the minus strand of QRFJ01007884.1, from coordinate 33,933 downwards.
GATCCTGAGTAGTATTTAAATTGGTTAGATCAATGCATACAGTATATTAATATTTAATTATATTTACTTTCACTGCTATTTTGTTCAAAAAAGTTTTGAAAATGCATGCTTAAATCCTACGCAATTTCCTTCAATGGTATTAGAAATAGGTTGCTTGATATGTCTAACATGTAATTAGAAATTAAATGTTAGTATATTTGATATGCTTAATTTAGATAACTTAGTAATCAAGAATGAATGAGCCACCAAGCCATCTGATCATAAGGGACAAGTATGGTTTAAAGGCCATCTCCACCCATTCAGTGGGGATCCCTTATGGCGGCAGGGGTGCTACCGTAAACTCATTCATTAAGATGAATAGTAAAAGAATTTTAATAATTAAAATTATTTTAATTAAAAAATTAAATATGAATATATTTTAGATTAAATCTAAAAGGTTGATTCATAGTTTAATTTTCATTATATTTTATTTTCTATTTAAAATGAGTAATAGGTTGCTGTTTGAGAAATGAGCCGATCCATTTTTGAAATGAGTCGACCCATTTGGAAAATAAAAAATAAAAATCTTTCAAAATTTAAAAACTATTTTCGATATGCCGAACCCTAACCCATCAGTCCAAAAACTTAATTAAAAGAATTAAGTATTATTCATAGGGACTAGAATTATGAACTAAGATCCTAAGACAAATTCATAAGATTGTGGGTTAAAGGGTTAGATGAATTAGATCCACTAATTGGGTTAGACCTAAGGTTAGTTAAAGAATGGATTAATCTAAAGTAATTGATCAAATCTAACCAAGTGCTGAATTAAATTAGGTCAAAGACACTCTAGAATTAACTCCAATAGTTGTAGTTGGACAAGTCCATTTCTTTAACTAGACTAAGATGGACGTGATTCATGGCTACGTGGTTAAGTCTAAAATTACTAGGTTAATCAGATTAAACCTAATTAACCAATTGGTGTCTAAGGTAAGTTTGGCAGTTTAGACTAATAGTTTCTAATTAGGAGCTACTCACACTGATTAGATCTTTGACGAGTTAATGGCATATCCCTTCCACTAATCTCACTTACCTGGCCAACATGGTCGATTGGGATTTGATTAGATCACTTGATGATTCGGACTAACCCATGTCACTAGGAATCAGTTTGACTGATTTCAATCAATATAACTGAACTAGATGCCCATGGACTTAAATTGATCCTAGTCCTAACCTATTGACTTGATGAAGTCAGTGGGAGAATTTGACTTGGTGAAGTCAGTAGAAGAAATTTGATCCATGTCTTTTCTATCCTTAAATCACATATAAACTAAATCCTCTAAATTATTAGGTCCTTAAAATGACTAAGTTATGGGGATAACCAAATCATTGCCTCCCATTAAAATGAACAGTAATAAGTCTAATTTTCTGGGTGAACATTGGAGGTGCCTTACACCTGGTGTTTATTTGGATATTGAAATTACTGTACATCATATGATGATTAGGTCACACTCTCATAATGATGATCAGGTTAGCTAGAGCTTTCCTCGGGTCTGGTTATCATTGGTTTGATGCACCAAAGTCAATCATATTAATGTTTGGACCTAACCAGACCTTTTCAGTGGAGGCCATAGCCAAATGATTTGGCATCTAGGGCAAAACCTATGTTGCCCAAGTATGGGTACCCAAGAGGGGGGAGCGAATTGGGTATTTTAAATTTTAAGCTTATGATGTAAGCAGATTGATCTAATTAAATGCCAACAAATAAGCTATGTAATGTGCAGTGAAGAAAATCAATAGAACAAAAATATGCAATCACAAACACAATGATTTTATAGTGGTTCATTGCTAAACTCAGCACCTATGTCTACTTCCTAAGTAAACCACTTAGGAATTTAACTATAATCACTAGGCTTGATTAAAGTCTGATTGTTTTACTTGGGCTCACAATCCAACCCAGTTGGATTTGACCTTGGCTCACCAACCACAACCATACAGTGATTGTTTTTCCGAGCTAACAATCAACCCCGATTAATTTTCACTTTAGCTTACCAATCACAACCATACAATGTCTAACTCTAGACTTGGACCAACCCAAGTTTTTCATCCAAAGAAACTTAAAATAAAAATAAATAATATAGTAAATAAAATAAAAGCAAACTCTTGAAGCTTAAGAGAAGAAAATCTGGAAGCTTGGCTTGTAGGCTTGATTTCTTCTCTTGAATGCTTGAAGAAAGTAGGAGTTGATCTTCAATGATGATGACCTAACTTCTCTCTGATTGAGGATGTTGGAAGGACAAGGATAATACTAAAAAGCACTCCTTTCTTTTTACTATTGAGCTCACACACTTGAAGGACTGAAAATCTACTTGGAAGCTCTCTCTTGTATCTTCAAAAGTTGTTTTCCATGTCTCAAGTATTTTCTTAAGTATCCTTTATGTTTGCCACCATTACAAGTTATCATCATAGACTTCTGAAAGTGATCTAGCCATTGCAAGATCCAAAATAGTCATTGGAAGACATGTGGAGTGAAAAAGCTGTAGAACTGAAAACTAGCCATTACAGACACTGGGTTGGCTCAGTTTTAAACTGGATCGACTTAGTCCAAATTGGGTCGGCTCAGTTTTCAACTGGATCAACTCAGTCTCAAATATTTCAAAACACTGTTTCTATCTTCTTTTACTGTTTGAGACTAGGATGGCTCAATCTCAGACTGGGTCAGCCCAGTTTGCATGCCAGACATACCAAACTCTATTTGTGACCCTTTCTTCTTCAATTTACTTTGTAGGTTAGATTTATCATTTTGCCTTGATTTATCCTTAATTAAAACCTCTTGAAAGATGATTCCAATTTGAAATGTTCTTTCTAAAATCTTGAATAATTGATGAATGGGAATACTTGGTGTTTGTGAGCATTTGAGATTTACAACTACACATCCTCATAAACAATGTTAGTAATATAACAATTTATACTCAAATGCTTTTGTTATCATCAAAATCAATCTAGGGTCAACAATCTCCTCCTTTTTGTTGATGATAAAATCTTTTGAGTATAACCTTTCATTGATATTTGAAAATGATATTTTTATTCAATCTTATCAACTAACTCATGCATCATATTCATTTTATCAATTTATATATGCTCCCCCTAAGTGTAATGACCATGTTTGATCTAAGTCAAATTTTGTGTTGCTCCTTCTTACTATGTGTCGAGGTTTCAATTTAATAATTTGAGTTCTAATGGCTTTTACTTATTTGCATATTCTTTATTTGTTCTTATTGAAGTAATGCGTATTTAAGTAGTGTGCCATCCCATTTAAATAGTGTGCCATACTATGCCATTCTTTAGATTTAATTAAATTTTCAATACTCTTTTTTCTTCTCCCCCTTTTTGTCATTATCAAAAAGTATACAACAATGTAAAGAAATTCGGTCTTAGCATGAAAGGAGATAATTTCATTCAGTCATATGAAGAATTTGATGCAATTCAAGCTAAAAGTCAAACTTCATTCATTTATAGATACAAAGACTTTTAAACTTACAATATATCGAAGTTTGAACATTACATATCATAGAAATTTACAACCAAAATGTTCTAAGCATAACTAAAAGGATCCTAAATGCAATCCAATCGACACTAGGCTCTGGAGGGTCGGATGCAGAAGTGCGCTGCTTAGTGAACACCTTCCTTACAGCATTCTCCATCAATAAGGAAAGATCACTGGAGAGTCTATCATATACCCTGGCCGAGATGCACTGCATAATCTGCTCAATCTGATCTTCGTCAAGTCTAACAGTGGACGAAGATGGTACAGGTGCTGGATGCTATGGCACAGGCTCTGGCTTATGTGTTTCTTCCCCTTCTTCATCTAACTTCACCCAAATTCCATTAACCTTTTTAAACTTCATCCTATGCATTGATTTCAGATTGTATGTGTCATAATGCTGAAGCTTCTTACTGGGTTTTCCTTCCAAGCTAACACCAAAGTCCTGGAATACTAGTGTCAGGAACATCTCGTATGGTAGTGCTGGTTTTCCTCTTTGGGATGCTTCTTACATTACCCTTAAGATCAAGGCTGGAAGATTGAACTTTTGCCCCATAAGAATATGGTACATCACAGCTATATCATTCTTGTTAAGAAAATCAAATCTTCCTACTCGGGGCACTAGAATTCGAGCAGAGATGTGGTGAAGTAGTCTGTTCTCTATGGATAGGTTGCTAGTATGGATTTCCTCAAAATGCATGGCATCATCCCTTCCAAACAACAATTGCAGCCCACTTGTTCGATCATCGAGTCTCTCAGCTCCGATACTGGGTGCCCTAAGCAAATTGCCCAGCTTTTCTATGGTTAAATTGATTTTCACCCTCTTCACCTCTGATTCAAATAAGCTAGGGCTAATCTTTGCATTTCCATAAAACTCTTGCACATGATTTGGATAGGTTGGGAGATTGATTCCAAAACATAGGTATTCCCACCCTTGATACTTCAAATCCTCTCCAAATTCAAAATCCTCTCTAGCTAGGAAGTCAAAATCCACCCTTCTACCAGTTGTGATAGCCCTAGACGAGAGTGAAATAGGTACAAAAGAAGAAGATGGAGGAGAAACTGGAGTGGGAGGCTAAGGGGGTTGAGTGGATGGTTCTGGAGGAAGTGAGGAGAACTGAGATGACCTAGAAGAATGGTCTTCACTAAACTTTGATCGCCATTCTTCACCACGTGCCCCCTTCTAAATGGCGGATCCAAATGTACATGCTTAAACCTAGGGGTTATGGTTTGTTTCCTACATGGCATGATTCCAAAATCCCTCCTAAGAGCAATGGAAATGGGTTTCTAGGGAATGGCTTGAGAGTTTCTACGATTTTTCTCTAGACGGCTAAGAAATGAAAGATGAAAAAGCTGTCAGTTTGTCCATTTGAAAAACAAGACACCCGATAACTTAGCCGGCTCAGTTTTTCTGTGAAGAAAAATTGGGTCGGCCCAGTACTGAGATGACCTAGTTTTTATAGAAGAAAAAAAACTGAGTCGTCCCAGTTTGGCATAGACTTTGATATTTGTGTTTCATATCCAAAAATTTTCTCATTTAATTTTTACTTCTAAATGAGTAAAAACCAGATGATTAATCACATGAAAACTAATGATCTCATCATTTTAGGATCAATTGTCACAAGATATTTATTTAACAAATTGGATCAAATAAACCAAATTGCTTTCTAATTGTGCAAAATCTTTCTTCATTCAAGGATTTTGTAAAGATACCAGCAACTTGATTTTTAGTAGGCATATATTCAAGATGTATATCATTATTTTGAATATGCTCTCTAATAAAGTGATGTCTTACTTCTATATGTTTTGTTCTTGAATGCAATATGAATTTTTTAGTTAAATTTATGGCACTTATGTTGTCACATCGAATAGAAATGTTATTACAAGTAATACCATAATCTTCTAGTTGTTGTTTGATCTACAATAGTTGAGCACAACAACTCCCAGCAGCAATGTATTCGACTTCTACCGTAGACAAGGCTACCAAGTTTTATTTCTTGCTAAACCATGAGATCAAATTCACTCCTAAAAATTGACATGTACCACTTGTACTCTTCCTATCTAAGCAACAACTAGCAAAATCTGAATTACTATAACTAATTAAGTCTAATGAAGATTATTTGGAGTACCATAAACCAACATCTTGAGTATTTATTAAATACTTAAAGATTCTTTTAACTACTAATACATGTGGTTCCTTAAGATTTGATTGATAATGCGCACACAAGCATACACTAAACATTATGTCCGACCTACTTGTAGTTAAATATAGTAAAGATCCAATCATACCTTGATATAGCTTAGGATCTACTACTTTTTCTTTTGGGTCATGATCAAGCTTGCAACTTGTGCTTATGGGGGTGGCACTTTCTTTGACATTCTCCATCCCAAATTTTTTTAACATTTTCTTGATGTATTTACTTTGGTTGGTGAAGATCTTCTCATTTGATTGCTTGATTTGGAGTCCAAGAAAAAAGTTGAGCTCTCCCATCATGCTCATCTCAAACTCGTCCTGCATGAGACTAGCAAATTCTTTGCACAAAACTTCATCAGTAACACCGAATACTATATCATCAACATATAATTAGACAATCAATCGATCACTTGATTTTCTTTTAATAAATAATGTTTTATCCATGTTACCTCTTTTAAAATTATTTTTTAATAAGAACTTACTCAATCTATCATACCAAGCCCTAGGTGCTTGTTTTAATTCATATAGTGCTTTCTTAAGTTTATATACATAATTAGGTAATTCTTGACTTTCAAAGCTTGGAGGTTGTTCTACATAAACTTCTTCTTCAATTAAACTATTTAAAAATGCACTCTTTACATCCATTTGAAAATGTTTAAAGTTCAAGAAACATGCAAATGCTAAAAGCAATCTAGTAGCTTCAAGTCTAGCTATGGATGCAAAGGATTAATCAAAATCAATACCCTCTTCTTGATTGTACCTTTGTGCAACCAATCTAGCCTTGTTTCTAATTACATTGTCCTTCTCATCTAGTTTATTTCTAAAGATCCATTTTGTATCAATTATAAGAAAATTTTTAGATCTTTCAACTAATTTTCAAACTTTATTTCTTTCAAATTGGTTTAACTCTATCCAATTTGGATATTTTTCAGCTTCAATTATATTTTTAGGTTCTAGATGGGATACAAATGCAATATGATTCATAGCTTCTCTAAAAGATGATCTAGTTTTAACTTCTTGAGATAGATTGTCTATTATTAATTTTCTAAGATGATTATGATCATACCTCTATTCCTTTGGTAAGTTGGATATACCTTGATCATCTTGGGAATGATGCATTATTTCTTCAACCTCTTGCTCTTTATCTTCTTTTTCTTGAGAGAAAATATCTTCAAGTGATGTATTTTTTATTTTAATTTTTAAAATTTCTACATTCACATCAAGCTCTTTTTCCTTTGTTCTAAAAGAGTTAGTTTCACCCAAAATTACATATATGGATTCTTCTATAATCAATGTTCTTTTATTAAATACTCTATATGCTCTACTATGTGATGAATATCCTAGGAAAATTTCTTCATCTGATTTTGCATCAAACATTCCAAGCTTATCTTTACCATTTATTAGAATGAAACATCTACATCCAAAAATTTTAAAATATGAAATGTTTGGTTTCTTTTCTTTGTAGAGTTCATATGGAGTTTTCTTTAAGATTGGTTAAGATTGGTCTAATTAAAGCTCTATTTAGCACATAGCATGCGGTGTTAATCGCTTCAGCCCAAAAATAATTTGGAAGGTTGCTTTCACAAAGCATGGTTCGTGTCATTTCAATCAAAGTTCTATTCTTTCTTTCTACCATCCCATTTTATTGGGGTGTCCTAGGTGCTGAAAAGTTATGACTGATTTCATTTTTAGAACAAAAATTTTGAAATTTTTTATTTTCAAATCCGTCCCATGATCACTTCTTATATATAAAATATTGCATTTTTTTTCCTTTATTATTTTGTTAAATAGATCAACAAACATATCAAAAGCATCATCTTTATGTGACAAAAATAAAATCTATGTATATCTTGAAAAATCATCTATTACTACAAAGCCATATCTTTTTCCTCCAAGACTAGTAGTTGAAATAGGTCCAAACAAATCCATATGGACTAATTCTAGAGGCCTAGTAGTTGAAACAATATTTTTGGATTTGAAAGATGATTTCATTTGTTTACCAAGTTGGCATGCTTTACAAATTTTATCCTTTTCAAAATTAATTTTCGGCAAACCCTTTACTAAATCAAGTTTAATTAATCTTGCTAGTGAGTCCATACTTGCATGACCTAATCTATTATGCCAAATCCAACTTGATTCATTTAATTTAGCATTCATAGAAAAAAGACAATCAATATTCTCATTTTTAAGCTCATCAAGATCAACAATGTAAACATTTCCATGTCTTTTTCCTACGAACTTAATGCTTTCATCTATAGAGCTAGTTACAATGCAATGAAATGATTTGAATGAAATATTAAAGCTCTTATCACAAAGTTGACTTATACTAAGTAAGTTATGTATTAGTCCTTCAACATATAAGACATCTTTTATGCTAGTAGAGGGTGTTATCAAGATATTACCGAGATCAATGATTTTTTCTTTACCATTGTCTCCAAATGTTACAACACCTCTATCTTTAGCTTTAAGAGAGATAAATTATGATTGATCTCCCATCATGTGCCTCGAGCATCCGCTATCAAGGTACCACCTTCTTTTAGCTCTTACGGATGCCAAGCATGCCTACATAAGTAATCAAGCAAACTTAGGTACCCAAGCTAACTTGAGTCCTTTGGGATTAGCACAAATGGTTCCTTTTGGAACCCAAACTTGCTTTACTTTTGTTTTGCTTGAATTAAAGGTTTTGCATTAAATAAATTTATGTCCAATTTTATTGCATTTGTAACATGTAATTCTTCTATCATAATTTTGAGATTTTGCATATACATTTTTCAATGACTTTTGCTTTCTTGATGTATCATATCCTATACCGATTTTATCAAGAATCATCTTTTGATTTTCAATTATTGTTTGCAGATTTTTAGAGCTTAGCAAATATCTATCTACTATGGATCTTAGTCTTACCAGTTCACCTTGCAAAGATATATTCTTTTCATTTGATTCATCTAGATTAGTTTGTAAATTCTTCACATTTTCTTTTATTTGAAATTTATGTTTACTTAAGGATTGATTCTCTTTCTTTAGTTTCTTATTCTTACGTAATAGCATTTTAAAGTTATTAACTATGTCATTGAAAGCATCATACAATTCTTCAAAAGTAAAATCTAAAATTGAAGTATTATCATTTACCTCATCATCACTATGTGCCATAAGACAAAGATTTGCCTTTTATTCTCTTTGATATTTTTCCTCAGTTGAAGAAAAGTCCTCATCATTGCTCCATGTGGCTTTGTATGCTTTCTTCTTCATTTTCTTAGAGCTTTTTTTTAACATTGGACAATCCATCCGAAAGTGTCCGGGCTTTTCGCACTCATAGCAAATAGGTGGTTGTTCTTTCTCTTTTTCTTTCTCTTTGCTACCTTCTCCCTTGTTGAACTTTTTCTTAGGTTCAAATCTCTTCCTTCTTTTCATTAATTTCTTGAATCTTCTTCCTATCATGGCCATCTCCTCATCATCTTCCAAACTCTCTTCAAAATTACTTTCTTCCATATGGATGGCAGCAGCTTTAAGTGCAATGCTTTTTTTTTTCTTTACTTCCTCTTCTCTTTCTTGGTTCATGTTCAGCTTGTGGGTCATGAGTGACCTAATTAATTCCTCAAATGCTAGAGTGTTTAAGTCTTTCGCCTCTTGAATGGCAGTCACCTTTGGCTCCTAATTCTTTGGCAAAGACCTAAGAATTTTATGCACAACATCGTTGTTAGCATAATCTCTTCCAAGACATTTTGAACCACTCAAAATATCAGTGAACCTAGTGAACATTTCAGTAATTGTTTCATGTGATTCCATTTTAAATAGCTTATACTTATGTACCAACATATTTATCTTAGATTTCTTGACTTGATTAGTCCCCTCATGGGTGACTTCAAGTCTATTCCAGATTTCTTTAGCAGATGAACATGTTGATATCCTATTAAACTCATTAGCGTCCAAAGCATAATATAGAATATTCATCGCTTTAATGTTAAGTTGAGCCTTCTTTTTGTCATGTTCATCCCAATCCTTTTCAAATTTTGGGACGGACACTCCATCAATAGTAATTATTAGTGTGTGAGGTCCTATCATTATGATATTCCACATGTCATAGTCCTATGCTTGGATGAATATCCTCATTTGTACTTTTCAATATGTGGAATTAGTTCCATTGAACAGTGGAGGTCTATTGGTAGATTGTCCCTCAACCAATGGAGTCCCAATTGGGGTTGCTATATAATCTTTAGCTCTTTGATAGCTTGATAAACAACTAATATTAGAGCACTCGCTCTGATACCACTTGTTGCCCAAGTATGGCTACCCAAGAGGGAGGGATGAATTGGGTATTTTAAATTTTAAGCTTATGATGTAAGTAGATTGATCTAATTAAATGCCAACAAATAAGCTATGTAATGTGCCGTGAAGAAAATCAATAGAATAGTAATATGCAATCACAAACACAATGATTTTATAGTAGTTTGGTGCTAAACTCAGCACCTACGTTCACTTCCTAAGTAAACCACTTAGGAATTCAACTATAATCACTAGACTTGATTACAGTCCAATTGTTTTACTAGGACTTACAATCTAATCTAGTTGATTTTGATCTTGGCTCATCAACCATAACCATACAATGATTATTTTTTCGGGCTAACAATCAATCCTGATTGATTTTTACTTTGGCTTACTAATCACAACCATACAATGTCCAACTCTAGACTTGGACCAACCCAAGTTTCTCATCCCAAGAAACTTGAAATAAAAATGAATAATACAGTAAATAAAATAAAAGCAAACTCTTGAAGCTTAGGAGAAAAAAATCTAGAAGCTTGGCTTATAGGCTTGATTTCTTCTCTTAAATGCTTGAAAAAAGTAGGAGTTGATCTTCAATGGTGATGGCCTAACTTCTCTCTGATTGAGGATGTTGGAAGGATAAGGGTTACACTAAAAAGCACTCCTTCCTTTTCACTATTGAGCTCACACATTTGAAGGACTAAAAATTTGCTTGAAAGCTCTCTCTTGTATGTTCAAAAATTATTTTTCATGTCTCAAGTATTTTCTTAAGTATCCATCATGTTTTCCACCATTACAAGTTATCATCATAGGCTTCTGAAAGTGATCTAGCCATTGAAAGATCCAAAATAGTTGTTGAAAGATGTGTGGAGCGAAAAAGCTGTAGAATTGGAAACTAGCCATTATAGGCACTAGGTCCGCTCAGTTTTAAACTGGATTGGGTCAGTCCAAACTGGGTTGGCTCAGTCTTAAAAGTTCTAAAATACTATTTCTATCTTCTTCTATTGTTTGAGACTAGGATGGCTCAATCTCAGACTGGGTCGGCCCAGTTTGCATGCCAGGCATACCAAATACTGTTTGTGATCCTTTCTTCTCTAATTTATTTTGTAGGTTAGATTTGCCTTTTTGCCTTGATTTATCTTTAATTAAAATCTCTTGAAAGATGATTCCAATTTGAAATGTCCTCTCTAAAATCTTGAATAACTGATGAATGGAAACACTTGATGTTTGTGAGCACTTGATATTTTCAACTACACATCCTCATAAATAATATTAGTAATATAACAATTTATACTAAAATGCTTTTTTTATCATCAAAATCAATCTAGAGTCAACAACCTAAATACTAAAAATTATTTGAAGAAATAATTGATTGTGAACCTACCTGTAGATGCACACGGGTTAGCCAGAGTTTTCCTCGAGCCTATATGTAGTCTATATGGATTTCAATACACGCTAAGAAGTTAGTGTAATTTCTCGAATTAGAGGTAGAGGCTACCAATTTATTAAAAATAGTAAAAGAATCTTTAGACTAAAATCCAAGTCTTTAGGATTAATTAATTTGAGTACTAATAAGATTTCATTTTTTTTTTCAGATAATTAGAATGGCTAGTGTTAGTCCGCTCCATTCACTATTGGACAGTGGCAAGTGTTTAGGATCTAAGAACAAGGAGTCTAGTATTGACCCTAATAAGGCAGACCCAAATAGGAATTATCCTCTTAACCCAAATAGGCTAAACAGGAGAAATCAGCAAGTGGTTGCTAGTCAAGACTGTTATATGATAACACCTTATAATTTCTTCGTATATGATACATCTACCTTGGTATTAGATATCGGGAGTCTGATTCATATATGCAATTCATTGCATGAACATCAAATTGGTAGAAAATATGAGAATGATGATAGATTTTTTAATATTAGGAATGGAAGTCAAGTTCCAATCCTAGCATTGGGAACTTTTGAACTCAAAAATAATAGTGTCATTTTAAGTGACTATCACTATTGTCCATCTTTTATGATGAACATAATATCTGTTGGGCTTTCGATCCAAGATGGTTATAGTTTATCAATAAAGGGACATTATTATGATATCATTATGAATGATGTCACAATAATGGAAGGATAATTAAGAAATAATATTTATATTTTATCATAGTCTATTAGTGTAATGTACACATCGAATAAATGATCAAAATTAGATAATGTCACTAATGCTTATCTTTGGCACTGTAGGCTCAGTCATATAAACTAAAATAGGATTAACAGGTTAGTCAAGGAGCGTATCCTTGACATTGATAATTATAAATCATTAAATACCTATGAGTCTTATCTTCTTGGTAAGATGATCAAATCATCTTTTATAGGAAAAGATGTGCGGGCCACTGAGCTTCTAGGTCTAGTACATACTGATGTATGTAGACCTATGAATACATGTGTTACAGGTGGGTTTTACTACTACATTACATTTACTGACAATCTATCTAGATATGGGTATGTCTATCTTATGAAGAGTAAATTCAATTCGTTTGAAATATTCAAATGATATCAAAATGAGGTAGAAAAATAACTTGGAAAGAGTATTAAAATTCTTCGATCTGACCAAGAAGGTGAATATCTTTCCAACGAGTTTTTGACATATCTAGGAGAAAATGAGATTCTCTAATAATGAAGCCCTCCTGGAACACCACAACATAATGGTAAATCTAAAAGGAGGAATCGAACCCTGTTGGACATGGTTCGGTCCATGATGGGGTTTACAAGTCTATCGATTTCATTTTATTGTTATGCACTAGAAACTGCCTATTTTATTTTGAATAATGTTCCGAGCAAGTCTGTTGCAAAGACTTCTTATGAGATATGGACTGGGTGTAAGCCAACACTCTCTCACTTTAGGATTTGGGGATGTTTGGCTTATGTTAAACATTTGCAACCAAAAAAGCTTGGACCCAAGTTCGATAAATGCTTGTTCATAGGGTATCCCAAGGAAACTAGGAGTTATTACTTCTACCTTGCTGAAGAATAAATGGTATTCATCAGCAATAGAGCAATCTTTTTAGAAAGAAGTTTCTTAGTGAAAGAACAGCTGCCTCTAATGTTGAACTTAATGAAATTTGATAACTGAAAGAACTAACACATTCTAGTAAACTTGTAGAACTAGATTTGATAAGATCAAATTCAAAGTCTATTGAAATGCACCATGAAGATCCAATAGAGTACCGCATCAATCAAATAGATACTATGGTTTCTTAGTCTGAAATAGTGATCCTATCGAACTCGATGAGAATGATGAGGATCCAATCACTTATATGGATACCATACAGAGGTTCGACTCTGATATATGGTTGAAAGCTATGGAATCTGAAATAGAGTCCATGAAGGTCAACAGTGTATGAATACTAGTTGATCTACCTGAAGGGGTAAAATCCATTGGGTGTAAGTAAATTTTCTAAGGAAAATGGGATGTAGATGGGAAGGTGGAGACCTATAAAGCCCATCTGGTTGTCAAGGGATATCGTTAGCATCATGGTATTGATAATGATGAAACATTTTCTCTAGTGGCAATGCTTAAATCTATTCGGATCATGGTTGCAATAGCGGCATACCTAGACTATGAGATCTGATAAATGGATGTAAAAATAGCTTTTCTAAATGGAGAGCTAGATAAAATGGTGTAAATGATACAGCCTGATGGTTTCACATCCACAGATGAGTTTAAGTTGTGCAGGCTTCAAAGATCCATCTATGGATTGAAGTAGGCATCGTGGAGTTGGAACATGTATTTTGATAAAGTAATCAAAATATATGGCTTCGTTAAGAATGGAGAACAACCCTGCATGTATAAATGGGCCAACGATTTTGTTGTTGTATTTCTTATACTATATGTTGATGACATTCTATTAATCGAAAATGATATCCCAGCATTATAGGGAATAAAAGTTTGGTTGTCGTCTCATTTATCCAAGAAAGACTTGGGAGAAGCTTCCTACATCCTAGGAATGAGAATCTATAAGGATAGATCTAAAAGGTTGTTTGGATTATCCCAGTCCACGTACATCGATATCATGCTGAAGAGGTTTAACATGGAGAATTCCAAGAAGGGCTATCTTCTGATAGGCCAAGAAATTTCTCTCTCTAAGAGGGATTGTCCGACAACTCCTCAAGAGAGAGGATGTATGAGTAGAATACCATATGCTTCGACAGTGAGTTCTATTATGTATGTCATGATGTGTAAGAGACTAGACATTGCATACTCACTAAGGGTAGTGAGTAGATACCAGTCTGACCCAGATGAAAATCACTGAAAGGTTGTAAAGACAATCCTGAAGTATTTGAGAAATACCAAGGAACAGTGGCTCATCTCTAAAGATTTTGACTTGAAACTTGTGGGATATACTAATTCTAGTTTTCAATCGATCATGATGATAGCAAAAGTGTGTCAGATTTTATGTTTATCCTAAATGGTGGAGCGGTCCGCTGGAAGAGTTCCAAGTAGCATGCTATAGTCAATTCTATATGCGAGGTGGAGTATATCATGGCATCTGATGCTGTGAAGGAAGCTATATGGCTGTAGAAGTTCATCGACGAGCTAAGAGTGGCACCCTCCTTGGATGGTCCAGTTCTGCTATACTGTGATAGCACTGGAGCCATAGCTCAAGCGAAGGAGCTGAAGGCATATCAGTACACCAAACATATTCTACGTCGCTACCATCTTGTATGAAAAATCTTGAAGTGAGGTGACGTCGAGCTTCAGAAGATCGATAGAAAGAAGAACATGGCCGATCCCTTTACTAAAGCTCTAGGAATCAAAAGGTTTGATAATTATAAATGAAAGATGGATATTCGATACTGTTCTAAGTGGCTTTAGTCTAAGTGGGAGTTGTTGGAAATTGTACCTTAAAGCCAACCATCTAGATTATAGATGATTGAGCTAAATATAATTATACTTAAATTATTAATATATAAAATTATTATTTTAGCCTTTTCATCACTTTGTGCATCTTTCTATAACGAACTCTTCTGTGATGAAGTCCTTAGGGCTATTTAGATTTCACAAAGGAGGTTTTGTCATTTAGTCCTTAAATTAGTTCACGACCAAATGATACGCTATTACTTAGGACGATAATGTATCGAGTGTAGGTCATTATGTGCCATAAGTGTTGGTTGTCCTCATAACCAAGAAGTATGGAGATACTCTTATGGCATGCAAGTGAAGTGTAGGGATACATTTCAATGAATGTGACCCAATTGTGGAGCTCTCTACTGTCAAGAGTTGCTAGTGAAGGATATGGGTATAAGTGTCCTTTAGACTTGAGGCCAGCATGGTGACTTGCAAGCAACTCACTATACTTAGGTACCGGACTATCTGAATTTCTAATTCAATGATGGAAGGCTACTAGGTGTAGTCAGGTACTTATGAAGTTGGTGTGTATGTCAAGATGGGATTGACCCCTTCAAGTGTTGGAGCAAGTGCATCACCGTATTTCAATTTAGTAAACCCTTGATCGGGGTGGTCCATGTGATGGACTCTGAGTTTTGAAATACACTGTGAATGAATTTTAGGATTAATAGTAAATCGTAGATCATCTTTTGAGCATTGAGGTCAAGAGGATGAATTATATGGTAACCATATGCCATAGGTTCATCGATATTGCATTGCAATTATTCGATCTATCTAGATATTGGGTACCATTGCTAGATGGTCACATCGATTGGTATAGAAAATTAGTTTTTGTGCTACTGACTTAGGATTCGAACCTATGGGATCACACACAATAGAAGTTTCTATCTGATCTGATGGCCGATATTTAGTCTTGATGATCTAAGACTCTATGATTAAGAGTTCTACTAGACTGAAACTCTATGACCAAGAGTTCCACTGGACTAGGACTTTGAGTCCTTTATGTCCGGGACTCTCTGATCGAGAGTCCTGATGGCTAGGGACTCCATGGTCAAGAGTCCCACTGGATTGGGACTCTGTGACCAAGAGTCCTAGTAGATTGAGACTCTAAGTCCTACTCATTTGGAACTCTCTGATCAAGAGTCTCACTGATGTGGGACTCTATGATCGCGAGTTTGATTCGTTTGACATACTGGATTCAAGAGTCCCATTGGTTTGGGACTCTTCAGGAGTTTCATGTTGATGGGACTCTGATGCCCAGACACCTATCCGATTGGAACTCTATATTTATTGAAGGATTAATTAACAATTTGATTACTAATTATCTTAATTTGATTGAGTGATGAGGAATTGATTAAGTTCGATTGAATTTGATTCGATTAGATTTGACCCGATCTGGTCATGAGATGACTTAATCACTATGGAAGATTTGATCCTGATTTGGTCAGGAGCTAGACCTAATTAATTTTTAATTTGATTAAAAATTTATTGATTTGGATTAAGCCTAATTTGGTTGGTTTAACCTAGTCTAATTAGATCTAAATTAATTAGTTTTGTTGAAACCAATTAGGACCAAGTCAAACGAGATTTGAATTTAAATTCTCCCTAGCGCCCACCATATTTGACTTTTCCATCTTGACCCACGTCCTCCTCTGATATTTGCATAAGATTTCTCATGCAAAAATGAATGTGTGCCCTTCCTCTCTTCTGCCTTTAACCTGGTCCGAGGGTTGGACCAGTTTAATCTAAATTGAATATTTAGTTTAACTTGGTTTGTTTGAAATTTGGAAAACCTAATCTCTTTCTTATCTATTCTCCATGCCTACCTATCTTTTGTCGCACAACTTTTTGGGTGATTTTAGATTGAGGGTGAGCAAAAAGAGAGTCCTTCTATTCATCATCCTCTAGGATAGGCATTGGAAAAGGACAAGACCCCATTTAAATTCAAATACTAGAAGTTGGTTGAAACTAGTTCAACCAATCTTAACCTATCCACTCCACACAAAATTTCCACTTATTTTTCATGCAATAAATTATGAGAATTTTTGTTCATGAAGCTTGATGGGTTACCTTTCCATGGTAAAATTTTGAAAGTAATTGGGCATTGGTTTTGGGCAAAAAAAAATCTTGGAGTGAAGGTGAGCAGAATCCTACAACACTTTATTTTTCCTTCATGCCTCTATTCTCTTGTAATTTTTGTATCTAAGGACATCCAATTTTTAGATATGATCTAAGTATGGTTTATATATTTAAATGTCATCTTTTTGTAAAAACTTGTTTCATGGAAAAACTCCACATAGAGAGGGCATGAGAGGGTTTTCAATGCATCAGGGTTTTTGGGCCGAGTAAAACCCTAGGGTTAGGACCCTAGGTTTGGGTGGAGAGATCGAGTGCTGTGAGCATCGGATTGCCACCAAATTTAAAACACCATATCAACGTCTTCCAAAGCACATGTTTTGATTTTCTAGAATATCTAAGAGATTAGAAAGAAGATGATCAATTGGATCGATAACGATCAGCCATTGAAGGCCCCGATGAGGAGCTAGTACTCCAGTGGGGCTGATCGGGACTAGGAGCTCTGTGTGGACCAACCATGAGGTCGGACATGTGTACGGCTATAGTGTAACACCAGAGCATTATCTAGAGGATTCAGATTATGGTGATCAGCTACTCACAAAAAGGTATCAAGTTTTGAACTCGTATAGATCAGCAGATTTGATTTGCTGATCGATCACATTTAAATTTTAAATTATATATTAGCATGTCTGGATCCTGAGTAGAGTTTAAATTGATTAGATCAATGCATGTAGTAGATTAATATTTGATTATATTTACTTCCACTACTATTTTATTCAAAAAAGTTTTGAAAATGCATGCTTAAATCCTACGCGATTTACTTACATAATCCCATCATACATCCTCATCCTGATAGAGCCAACTCCAACTACTTTGCATGGGTGATCATCTCTAAGGCTGACACTTCCACATCGACCTTCTGGTAGGTAGCAAATTACTTTCGATGAGAAGTATAGTAGTGTGAGCATGCTGAATCCAATATCTACATAGTATCATACTCTATGGATCCATCTGATACAACTAACTGGTCTTCTCTACTGCTCACAGAAGCTGATCATCTTCCTTACTGGCCTTCCCTTTTTTGATCTCAAAAGAGGATAATCTCTCCTTATGTATCCAGGCTGATGGCATTTATAACATTTCAATGTCTTCCTCTGATCCTAAGACTTTGACCTATCCTTGAATTTTGTTCTTGCCTGCTCCTTTGATCTTTCCTGTCTTTCATTCACAGCCAAGATCTCAGACTTAGAGTCTTTCTTGCAGATCTTCTTTCTTTGCTTATTTGATCTGAGCACACCAACAACCTCTTCAAAGTTTAGGGTCTCCTTTCTATAAACTAAAGTTGTTATGAGACCATCATACGAACTTGGGAGAGAACATAATAGCAACAATGCTTGATCCTTCTTATCGATCTACACATCCAAACTCATCATCTCAGAACACACCTGATTGAACCTTTGGATATATGCAACAAGATCTCTACCTTGGGGCATCTACAGACTATACAGTTGTATCTTCAACCACAGCTTGTTCACATATTCTTCTCCATGTATGTGTTCTCCAGTCTTGTCTAGAGCTCCTTTACCATAGTCTCTATGCAAACCTCGGGCAAAATCTGATCGACCAAGCATATCTGGATGGTCCTGAAAGCAATTTCCTCCAACTCTTCCCAATCCTCAACACTGTTCTTTTTCGACCTTTCTCTTGTCAAGATCTTGTAGATCCTCTCCTGAACCAATAAGTCCTTTATCCTTTACTGCCATAGCATAATGTTTTTCTTGCCACCGAACTTCTCAAAATCCACCTTGAATCCACTTAATCCAATGACTTCAAACAAGTCAAGAATAGATCCCTAACACCTTTCTTCGATCACACACAAGTAATACTATCCTTCAAAGAAGATCTAAATGCCCTAGATCCTCTTTTCAACCATCTGTATCACCATTTCTCCATGTAACCAATCTTCACCTTAATTTAGAGACAAACAACAAAGAAACAAGAAGATTTTGGATAAAACCTAGTGCAACAGATCCTGAATATAGTTACCCTAGGTGTCTTCGTTTCTTCCATGTAACACCGCTCTGATACCAAATATTGGGATAAACTATCCTCCTCAAATCGGCGTGGCCGTAGGAGATTAGCTAAGCAATAAGGAAAAATCTTCTAGGATCAATGCAGAAGAAAAATAATGGATTCAAGAGAAAAGAGAGAAACACAGTACAAGAGTTTTTTAGGAGAAAAGAGCTTTATTCAATGAATTCAGCATCATATATAAGCTTGACCTATTTTTAGTATTTATACTTTATAAAAGGATCAAGCCCCAAGCTCATAGAAAAATTCTCCAAAATCCAAACTTTCCACGTACACAAAACAAACCCGCAAAATTTGAGCCAACCTAGTTTCAGACTAGGCTAGCTAACCTGTGGCTAGGTTAGCTCAGTCTGAGACTAAGCTGACCCAGTTGTGTACCATGCCAATAACTTGAAAATGCTACTTTCTATCTGAATTTTTCTCTGAGACATAGCCAACCCTATCCTGGACTGAGCTGGCCCAGTTTTTAACTTAGCCATCTCAGTCTCAGGGTGAGTCGGCCTAGTTTCTAAACTTTGCTACCTTAGCTAATTTCTCTTCGACTTGCATCCATCTTCCCATGAACTATCTTCTCATGTTCCCAAGACTTGGGAGTGCCACTTTTGAGCTCACATGAGGGAGTATGTAGGAGTCACTTGGGGGCCAAATCTCTATCTCATAAATTACTTCGACAGGGCTACTATTGGCCAACAATGTTCAAATACTCAATAGAGTATGTCAAAAAGTATGATCATTATCAAAGAAATGCAAAAATTCAAAGACAACCGGCCTCTGAGCTTACACCCCTGAGCACTCCATGGCCATTTGCTCAATGGTGGATGGACATACTCGAGCCCTTTGCTATGGCATCTAGATAGCGAAAGTTTCTCTTGGTGGTGATCCATTATTTTACTAAATGGGTCAAAGCCAAACCTCTGGCCAAAATCACCAATGCTAAAGCATAGGACTTTATTTGAAAGTCAATAGTCTACAGATTTGGCCTACCTCAGACTCCTATAACTGATAATGGGCACCAATTTATGGAGACCAGATTTGCTGAATTTTGTGAAGACTTGAACATCTTTCATAATTTTACATCATGGCTCATCCACAGGCAAATGGAGAGGCCGAGGTGACCGACAAGACTTTGTTGCAAGTCATAAAGGCAAAGTTTGAAAGAATGAGAAAAACTTGGGTAGACGAGCTTTATCACATACTCTGAGTATACTGAACTATCCAAAGGTTGCCAACTGAGGAGACATCATTTGCCTTAGCTTTTGAAATAGAAGCAGTTATCCCGATAGAGCTTAAACTTCCATCAGCATGGATCATGGCATTCAATGAATAGAGAAATTCATATGATCTTAGAGCCAATCTTGATTGTTAGAAAAAAATGAGAATAATCTCAAGTTCGGATGGGAGCCTACAAGCGAAAAGTAGCCCCTGCTATAATTCTAGAGTTAGAAGCAAAGCGTTCAAAGTGGGGGACTTAGTGCTTCAACGAGTGGCTGTCTCACAACCTCAGAACCAAGGAAAGCTCGTCCGAATTGGAAAGACCCTTATAAAATCAAAAAAGTCATCTGGCCCAGAACTTATTATTTGAAAGAGCTTAGAGGAGCTAATCTCCCATAATCGTAAAACTTGAAAAATCTATGAATGTACTATCAATGATTCCATCCCAATAATTTTTTTTTAATAAATACCTCTAAACTTCCTTTACTTTAACATTTCCATCCTTGGCGTAAAGTTGTGATGATGAAAAATAACCTCCCGAACTTCATCATTAGATGAAGTCAACCATGTTAGGAATAGGAGAAAAACCTCATCCTGACATGGATGAAGACTTCTAGTTATTTAAGACAGGAGGAGGGGAGAGGCCCTTAAAATAGTTCTTTTGTGCCCTAATGACCTTATTAGGGACAGAAGGAAGATCACTTCCTAGCAAAGATAAAAGCCAACCATGTCAGAAATAGGAAGAGAACCTCGTCCTAACATGGATAAAGACATCCAATTATTTAAGAGAGGAGGAGGGAAGAGGCCCTTACAATGATCCTTTTGTACCCCAATAATCTTGTTAGGGATAGGAGAAAGATCTCATCCTAATAAAGATAAAAGCCAACCATGTCAAGAATAGAAGAAGAACCTCATCCTGACATGGATGAAGATCTCTAGTTATTTAAGATAGGAGGGGAGAAGTCCTTATAATAGCCCTTTTATGTCCTAATGATCTTGTTAGGGATAGGAGGAAGACCTCATCCTAACAAAGATAAAAGCCAACCATGTCAGAAATAGGAAGAGAACCTCATCCTAACATGGATGAAGATCTTTGATTATTCAATATAGGAGAGGAGAGGCCCTTACAACAGTCCTTTTATGTCCTAATGATCTTTTTAGGGATGGAAGGAAGATCTTTCCATAATAAAAATAAAAGCCAATCATGTCAGGAATAAGAGGAGAATCTCATCCTGACATGGATGAAGATCTTCGATTATTTAAGATAGAAGGAGGGGAGAGGCCCTTACAATAGCTCCTTTGTGCCTTAATAACTTTGATAAGGATAGGAGGAGGACCTCATCCTAACAAAACTAAAGGGCAACCATGTCAAGAATAGGAGAACTTCATGCTGACATGGATGAAGATCCTTAGTTATCTAAGACAACATGAAGTCCTAACTCTAAGGGGGGACACGAAATGAAGAAAAATCTTTTCTTCTAGTTGTGAATGGAGGAAGGAGCACCCTTAAGCAACCCCTTCTTACCAAACTGGAAAGAGACATACTACTAATCTTTGGCGGTAGGATGATGTTTGAAAGTGAAGAAGTTGCAAAATAGAAAGATGTAGGTTGGACATCGGCCATGATACATAAACAAAGAAATCCAATGACAAACCTAAATGAGTTAGGCACCATGAAAGCAAAGGAGATATTTAAGAACCTAAACAAGACTACAACAAAATAAGGGATTGGAAGTCGAAGTCCAATGCGAAAGGCCTCGGTATATAAGCAAATATAGCCCGAAGGAGGGGAGCAAGCTAGGTCGCTGGGACTTGGAAGCACAAGTTCGTATTCGAAAGGGATCTCGAACTAGATTTTGATTAAAGAAAGATCTTATGACAAAGTTTACAAGAGATGGTGTTAGGAATGAAAGGAGGTTGGGATGCTTCTATAGGTTCGGTGTCCTTATGGAATAGATCCATCAGCGATAGATGGGCCAAACTCTCGAAACAAGTTGATTAGGATTCTTTGACAAACATATGGATAAAACTAAGTTGAAAAAACACTCAAAAAACTAAGAAAAATAAGATATAAGACTTCTTCAAAAAAACTAGAAGGACGAAGATACAAAAGATGCAGGAATAATCAAAACAAGGATTTCGAAATTAACCTAAATTGATTGAGAAGAGCGGGGAGATAGTGAGCTTGATTAAAATCAAGTGAGAGGATGTTTGGGACTAGAGAAAATGGTGAAAGAAGCTGAAACTCTTAAGTAGGAGGAAGATGAAAACTAGAGGAAGAGGGAGAAGATGTCGATCGAAATGAGTCCCTGGAGGAACAAGATGAGCTTAAATATCTCCAAGAGCCCGAGGCAGTTATGATTGTGGGTCTCCTTCGATCGAGCTTTGATTGGTATGTGTCCCCCTCATTATGGCAGTGTGAGCTCATAAGTGGTACTCCCAAGTCTTGAAAACATGAGAAGATAGGTCATGGGAAGATGGGAGCGAGCTAGAACAAAAATCAGCTCTTCTAGCAAAGTTCAAAAACTGGGCTAGCTCACCCTGAGACTGAGTTGGCTAAGTTGAAAACTGGGTTGGCTAGGTCTCAGAGAAAAATCTAGATAGAAAGCAGCAATTTTGGGCTATTGGCATGGTACATAATTTGATCAGCTCAATCTGGGACTGAGCCGACCCAGTCGTAGGTTAGCCGACTCAGTCTGAAACTGGATCGGCTCAATTTTTATGGATTATTATTTTGAGTACGTGGGTTATCTGGATTTGGAGAGTTTTTCTAAGAGCCTGGACTTGATCCTTTGTAAAGTATATATATTGAAAATAGGTCAAGATTGTAATGAAGCTGAGATATATTTAATAAAAGCTCTTTTCTTCTGGAAATCTCTTCTTCTCTTCTTATCTATTCCTTGAATTGTTTGATCATGCTTCCGCATTAAATTCTGAGAGGTTCTTTCTTCTTGCTTGACTAATCACCAGTAGCCACATTGATCCGTGTGGGAAGGGCGCATATTTTTGATAATTGGTATTAGAGTAGTGTTGTATGGAAGGAAGGAAGACACCTAAGATTTACTACATCTAGGATCTATTGCACCAGATTTTATCCTAAAACTTCTAGTTTGCTTTGTGGTTGTCTCTAGATTGAGGTGGAGATTGTTTACATGGAGGAATGATGATATAGAAGTTTGGAGAAAGGATCTAGGGCTAGTTAGATCTTCTTTAAAGGATAGTTTTGCTAGTTTTGCTAGTGTGTGTGATCGTGAAGGGTGTTAGGGATTTGTTCTTAACTTGTTTGAAGTCATGGGATCAAATGGATTCAAGGTGGATTTTAAGAAGTTCGATGGCAAGAAGAACTTTATCCTATGGCAGCAAAGAGTAAAGGACTTGTTGGCTCAACAGAGGATCTACAAGGTCTTGACAAAAGAAAGGTCAAAAAAGATCAGTGGTGAGGATTGGAAAGAGTTGGAGGAAATTGCTTTTAGCACAATCTGAATATGCTTGGTCGATCTGGTTTTGTCCAATGTTTGCATAGAAACTATGGCACAGGAGCTCTAGAAGAGACTATAGAACACATACATGGGAAAGAACATGACGAATAAGCTATGGTTAAAGAAATAGCTGTATAGTCTGAGGATGCCCGAAGGCGAAGATCTTATTGAAAATCTAAAGGTTCAATCAGGTATGTTCTGAGGTGATGAGTCTAGATGTAAAGATCAACGAGGAGGATCAGACATTGTTGCTATTATGTTCTCTCCTAGGTTCTTATGATGGTCTCAAAATAACTTTAATTTCTGAGAAGGAGATCCTAAACTATGAAGAGGTTGTTGGTGTGCTCAGATCAAATGAGCAAAGAAAAAACATCTGCAAGGGATATCCTAAGACTAAGATCTTAGCTGTGAACGAAAGACAAGAAAGATCAAAGGAGAAGACAAGAGAAAAATCTAAGGGTAGGTCAAATTCTCACGATCAGAGGAAGATGATATTGAAATATTATAAATGTCATCAGCTTGGACACCTAAGGAGAGATTGTCCTCTTTTGAGATTAAAAAAAGGAAAGGCCAGCAAGGAAGATGATACAGCTTCTATGAGTAGTGGAGAAGATCTACTAGTTGTATCAGATGGATCCACAGAGTGCGATACTATGTGGATATTGGATTTAGCATGCTTGTACCATTATATTTTTCATTGGAAGTAGTTTGCTACCTACCAGAAGATTGATGGTGGAAGTATTAGCCTTGGAGAAGATCATCCATGCAAAGTAGCTGAAATTGGCTCTATCAGGGTGAGGATGTACGACGGGATCATTCATACATTATCAAATATGAGGCATGTACCAAAGTCGAAAAAAAAATTGATTTTCTTGGGCTACTTGGAGGAGCAGGGTTATGCTTTTAGTAGCCAGGTTGGGAGTGGATGTCTGAAAATTTTTAAGGAAGCTTTGGTGGTGATGAGAGGTAGAAGATTGAGCAACAATCTTTATAGAATGGAAAGCTCAGTGGTAAATGATAGTGTAGAGGTGCTAGCAGCGGCATAGGAGGAGCAAATTTTATATCAATTGTGGCACTATCGGATGGATCATATGAGTGATTGTGGGCTCACTAAACTAAGAAAGAGGTATGATCCCAGTCCTAAAAAAGGAGGGCACAGATCTTTGTGAGCCATGCATCTTTGGCAAACAGCATAGGATGAAGTTTGCCAGATTTACCAAGTGCAGCAAGGGAGTGTTGGATTTAATGCACTCAGATGTGTGGGGACTAGCTCCTATATCTGCTAGAGGTGGGGCAAAATACTTTATCACTTTCATTGATGATTTCTCAAGGAAGGTGTGGGTTTATCTAATCAGAGAAGAATCAGAGGTGTTTGCCCAGTTCAGAGCCTAAAGAGCTGAAGTAGAGAAGGAGTCAGGAAGATAGGTGAAGTGTCTAAGATCAGACAATGGAGGAGAGTATAGTAGCATGGAGTTTAAGAGGTACTGTGAGAAAAATGGTATCAAATGCCATTATACGGTGAAGATGACTCCCCAGCAGAATGGTGTCGTAGAGAGAATGAACCGGACATTGACCAAGAAGGCATGGAGTTTGAGGCTGCAAACATCACTTCCAAAGTTCTTTTGGGGTGATGCTCTAATTTTTTCTTATTTTCTTATAAACAGATCCCCTCATCATAAGCTGAATGGAGGCATTCCAAAGAAGGTCTGAAGTGGGAAGAAGGTGAAGCTTGGCCACCTGAATGTCTTTGGTTGCATAGCCTATGCACATGTGAAGGCAATCGAGAGGAGCAAATTGGATCCAAAATCTTAAAATATGACATTCATAGGATATCCATAAGGAGTCAAGGGGTACCTACTGTGGGACTCTTAGGCACAGAAGTCAGTGATCAGTAGGGACGTTATCTTTGATGAGAAGAGCATCTTAAGAAGGTTTGGGATAGATGAAATTGGAGAAACAAAGGTGAACAACAGTGGCCAGTCAGAGAATGATGGCATGTAGGTTACATCCACTTATAGGAGTGTTCCTGTTGAGGTGGAGCTGGGCAGAAAAGTATTGTCTCAGATTGAAAATCAGCATGAAGGGCCGACATTTCAGACAGATGTGCAGGAGCAGCCACAAACATCAGGCAGAGATGTACCAGGGGAGTGGCTTTGCACAAGCCCCAGCATACTATTAGAAGGTCGGTCAGATATGGCATTGAAGAGGTTATCTCCTATGCACTCATCACTGCTAATGGAGATCCAGAGAATTATGCAGAGGCCATGATGAGTGAGGATCATGATTCATGGATATAGGCCATGATGGAGAAGATGAAATCACTTGAGAAGAATCAGACATGGTAGCTAGTGGATCTTCCAAAGGGTGCTCGACCTATTGGCTCAAAAAGGGTGTTCATAAAGAAAAAAATACCTTCAGAATAAGGTGGAGTCAGATTCAAAGAAAGATTGGTAGCAAAGGGATATTCACAAAGGAAAGAAATTGACTACACAAAAATTTTCTCTCTTATGGTGGATCATACATCTATTCGAGTTTTGCTGTCACTGGTGGTATAGTATAACATAAAATTAGAACAGATGGACGTGAAGATGGCCTTCCTTTATGGGACTTTGGAGGAAAGAATCTACATGAAGCAGCCAGATGGTTTCATGGAGATGGGATAGAAAGAAAAGATGTGTTTACTTAGGAAGTCTTTGTTTGGCTTGAAACAATCCCCTCATCAGTGGTATCGAAGGTTTGATAGCTTTGTCTTGAGCCTAGATTTCAGTAGATGTGAATATGATTGTTGTGTCTATATCAAGGATGTAGATGAGGAGGATGCCCTGTACCTATTATTGTATGTAGATGATATGCTCATAGCCAGTAGAAGCATGGATGCTATGAAAAAGTTGAAAAGGGCATTATCATCTAAGTTTGAGATGAAGGATTTGGGTCCAGCTGAGAAGATCCTTAGAATGGAGATTTGTAGAGATAGGTGCAAAGGAGTGCTCCATTTGTCATAAGGAAAATATGTCCAAAAGATTCAGGAGAGATTTAGGATAGAGAAGGCCAAACCTGTAGAGATGCCATTGTCGAGCCATATATCTCTCTCCAAGTTACAGAGCTCCCAGTCAGAAGAAGAGAAAGAGTACATAAAACAAGTTTCTTATGCAAATATTGTAAGTAGTGTGATATACATTATGGTGTGCTGTAGACCAGATATAGCACATACAATGAGCATGGTTAGTAGATGCATGGCTAATACTGAAAAGAAACACTGGAAAGCATTAAAATAGATATTGAGATATCTGCATGGAACATGGGATTATGGTTTGGTGCTTGGTGGGCAGTCAAAAGGATTTGGAGAATAATTTATGAAGATGTGTGAAGGTTCAGATTTGGGACCAAGCTAACCTAGTCGTAGGTTAGCCGACTCGGTCTGAAACTAGGCCAGCTCAGTTTTCGTTGGTTATTATTTTAAGTACGTGGGTTGTTTGCATTTGGGGAGTTTTTTTTATGAGCTTGGATTTGATCTTTTATAAAGTATATATACTGAAAATAGGTCAAGATTGTAATGAGGCTGAGATATACTTAATAAAAGCTCTTTTCTTTCGAAAATCTCTTCTTCTCTTCTTCTCTATTTCTTGAATTATTTGATCATCCTTCCCCATTAGTCTCTAAGAAGTTCTTTCTTATTGCTTGGCTAATCACCAGCGGCCATGCCGATCTATGTGGAAAGAGTGCGTATTCCCGATGGGTAGAGGACTAACAACTAATATATCCTTAATTGCATCATACTTTGGGTAGAGCTTCAGTGAGAGTTTTGATAGATTGTCTTTTCAAGTCATCTTGTATTGAAGAAGCTTCAGTGCCACTGTAGTAAATGATAAAACTTTTCATCCAACGAGCACGGGAAATGAAAAAAGGGTTTTAATAGTAGCCATTCTTTATACTTTCTTCCTTTGAACTTTGAACTCGAGAGTAGGAGGACTATTATTGGGGTTAATGTTGGAAAATATGTTCCAAAGCCAATTGTCAGTCTGTTGACGTTTGTGCTACATTGTATCTGTAATTGATTTATTAATAAATAAAATATATTTTTGGCATTTTCATTATAAAGTATTCATCATCTAACAAATTTCATTATTGTAATGAAGTCCTTAGGACTATTTAGCTTCGATAAAGAGAGAATTTATCGATTAGTCCTTAAATCTATCATGACCAAATGATAAGCTGTTAATCAGGATGACAGCATCTATCGAGAATAGATTGCTGTATGCCATATAAGCTGATTGTCCTCTTAACCAAGGAGTGTGGAGATACTGGTATGGCATACAGGTGAGATATATGGATACATCATCATGGAATGTGACCAACTCTAGAGTATTCTGCTATCAAGAATGTCTCTGATGGGATATAGGTATAAGTATTCCTTAGACCTGAGATCACCTCAGTGACTTACAAATAATTCACTGTGCTTTGGTATCGAATTAACTAAATTTCTAATTCAGTAACAGATGGCTTCTGGGCATAGTTAAGTACTTACGAAGTTAGAGTGTGATCAAGATGGAATTGACCACTCTAAGAGTTGGAGAATAATGTAATACTGTATTTCAGTCACTGTATTTTAATATAGCAAAACCATGGTTTAGGATAATCCATCAGATGGATTTGATATTTTGAAATACAATGTGGACAACCTGATTAGAGTTGACAATTAAACTCTAGATGTCTTATGAGAATTTTGATCAAGGAGGTGAATTATATGGAAACTATATCCACATGGGTTCTAAGGATGTTGTTCTAGACATTTGACCTATCCGACCATCGGGTATCATTGCTAGATGGTTATATTGATTGGCATAGAAATTTATTCCTATGCAATCAGCTTAGGTTTGGACCTATGAGGTCACATACATTAGAGCTCGATCTGATCAGATGGTTGATCGATGATTAAGAATTGTTCTAGGGTTAAACAATCAATACGATTGATGTTTAACCTAGTGCAAGTGCTGCGGGAGGATCGATTAGCAATTAGATTGCTAATTGACTTAATTTGATTAAGCTAGAGGATTGAGATTAAGTCTAATTAAATAAAATTTAATTAAATTTAGTTTATGCTTGATTGGATCAAGTCCAATAAGCTTATTAGATTAGCCAAGTGCAAGGAAGAACTAGTCCTAGTTCAACTAGAACTTGGGTCAACCCAATTTTCTAATTTGATTAGAAAATTAAATTAAAATTAAATAAAATTTAATTTAATTTAATTCTTAATTGGGTTAGAGCTTAATTGAATTTGGTTGACTTGGTTTTGATTTAATTTGGTTTGAGAAGCCACTTTGACCAAGTTATAGATGGAATCCTAGTAAGACTAGGATTCCACCTTGTGCCACCTTAGCCCCTCACACCCCATGCCCTCTTTCCCTCTTATTTTGTGTGACAAATACCTTTCTCCCAGGCCTTCTCACACACACCCTCCTCTCCTCTCTTTCTCATATGGAAGTTAGACAATGGACCAAGTCAAAAAAGGAAATTTATTTTGGTTTCAAATTCTATGAGATAGTGTTTTGAAAAATCAAAACTCTTCCTCCCTTTTGTGTCGCCCTCCTCTCTATTTTTCCTCTGATATTCTTGCAAAATAAGAGATGGTTTTGGGCAACTTTCTCAAGAGGTTTCACGCAAAAATTCTGGAGAGGATGCCCAAGCCCCTTGTCTTGCCCAAATTAGACATTTCTTGTCTAGTTTTTGACCAAGATAAGGACTCCTCTTTTTCTATATATTTAGGATGAATTTTAGCCTAAAATTTTTGTGAGAAATAGACCATTAAGAGTTCTTTGGGGTGTGTAAAAATCAGAGAGAGAGTCCTTGGATGTTAGGGTTTCATAGACATCAAACAAGGTATCTAGGTGAGAGCAAAGAGAAGAAGAAGAGGATCTTCTTCTAGGGTTGCTGTGTTCACCTATTCCCTTTTTCTTTCTTTAAGTTTTTTGAAAGTATCCAACATCTGAAAACTCTTCTCCTCCTCCTCTTTGGAAGAGTTCAAATCTAGAAGAAGAAGGCATCTGATCGACCATCAAAGAAGGATCAGCATAGTACTAGCATTCTATGCTGATTTCCTGCATCAGGACTTCTGATCGTGATCGTAGGCTCGTGTGGATGACTCCTAGAGGCCAGATGCATATACGGCTCACAACTTCATCCTCAAGCCTAGATCAGTAAGTTAGAATGTCTAACTTGCATAGGTAATAGATCTGATCTATTATTTTCATACCTGCATTAGATGTAGTGTATATACATGTTGATTTGATCAATATATTTTAGTTTCTTCTTTAGATTTTAATTTTTGATTTAATAACATGCGATGATCATATAATAGATCTTAGATCCAAGGTATTCTCTAAAATTTAAAATTAATTTTGATTAATTTTAGTCTTTCGCTATCTAATCTTGAAAAACTTTCAAGATCTAGCCCTGAAACCCTAGATTTGATTCCTTCAATTGGTATCAGAGCCTAGATTTATTATTACATTATTATTTGAGCATGTTTAGATTATTTTTTAGATTATATTTAATTTATAATCTAATTATTAAATATAAAATTAAAATTTTTGATTACACGAACTGCTATAAGATTGTCTTGTTGTAAGGTTTATCCCTTACAATGGAGAGATTGTCCTAGTTCTTGTTAATTTGCTTCTAATCATAAATTTGTTAGATGTGATCTAATTTTATTTATGATTTAATAGATTTAAAATAATTTTAGATCTAAAATAAAAAAAAAAAAAAGATTGCATGGACTGCTATAAGATTATCCTGTTGTAAGGTTTATCCCTTATAGTGGAGAGATTGTCCTAGTACATGCTAATCTAAACATTGATCATAAAATTTTAAATTAGATCTAAGAGATTTTATGATCTGATTAAAATTATTTTAATCTAATTTTAATCATTATAAATATGTTGGATTTGATCTAAGGTAATTTACGATTGATTATAGTTGAAATTATTTCAATTACATGAACCTATTTAAATTAGATTTAAACTAGTTTCATGCTTATCTTACTTGCATATTGATTATGAATCAAACATAAAACTTGGTTAATAGAACCATGTTGTAAAAATATTTTATAAATATAAAAATTATTTTCAAAAAGTTGAACCCCAACCTTTAGTCCAAAACTTAATTAAGAATTAAGAAGTTATTTGATTGGGATCTAGGATTCTGAATTGAAGATCCTATGACATAAATCATAATACATTAGGTTAAATGAGTTAGTGGGGATTAGATCTATTAAATGGATTATACCTAGGGTTAGATTAAAGAATCAACTTAATTAGAGAATTGACTAAATCTAATCAATTATTGTCTTAGATTAGATCAAGGATTCTCTAGATCAATTATAATAGTTGTAGTTGGTCAAGTCCATGTCTTTAACGAGATCCAAGATGGACTTGATTCTTGGCTATGCGGTCCAGCTTGAACTATTAGGTTGATCTAATTAAAACTAATTAAACCAGTTGGTATGTAAGATAAACCAGATCAGTGGTCTTTAATTGGCAGCCCGCTTATCTGGCCATTTCTGATGGTATCTAAGACAAGCTTTAGCTGACCCTCCCACTGATCGAACTTATCTGGCCTTTTGGTGAAATTATGTTTTGATCGGATCACTTGACTATTCGAGTTGACCTATGTCAGCTAGGTAAATCAGTATGACTAATTTAAGTATTCCTAGACCAACCTATTAATGGTCTTCCTTCAGCTGACTTGGTGAAATCAATGGAATGATCATGACAATGTGATTCATCTAACCTTTCCACATCTTCAAATTAAATCCTCTAAAATTATTAAGTCCCTAAAATTAGATAGTTATTATGATAACTATATCATAACCTTCCATTTAGTGGATGATAATGGATCCATTAGTTGGATAATTATTGGAGGCCCAAAGGATTGGTGTTTATCGACTAATGAAATTATCTTTTATTATGTGATTTCTTGGCTGCAACTTTCTAAATGGTGGTTAGGTTAGCCAACCAAAGTTGGGCCTAATCATTCATTGATTTGATGGGCCTAATAAAGTCATGTTAATGGTTAGACCTAACTAAACCTTTTCAGTAGAGGCCAAAGCCTACTAATTAGGGACTGAAAAAAAAATTAAATACTAAAAATTATTTGGAGAAATAATTAATTATGGACATATTCTTAGATGTACATGGATTGGCCAACTAAAGTTGGGCTCGTGTGCAGTCTATGTGGATTCTAGTACCCACTAAGAAATTAGGCTAATTTTTTGAATTGAAGGTAAATGCTACCAATTCGAATAAAATAGTGGAAGAACCTTTTGATTAAAATTTAAATCTTAAGGATTAATAAATCATTTACTAATTAGGCTTTTAGATAAAGGAGTTCGACAATCACAAGTCGAAGATGGATATTAGATACTATGCCAAGCGGCTTTAAAATAAGTGAAAGTTGTTGAAAAATATGTCCCAAAGTCAATCATCAGTTTGTTGATTGTTATGCTATATTGTATCTATAATTAATTCATTAATAAATAAAATATATTTTTAATATTTTTTATTATAAAATATTCATCTTCTAACGAACTCCATTATTGTGATGAAGTCCTTAGGATAATTTAGCTTTGATAAAAAGAGGATTTATCGATTAGTCTTTAAATCTGTTCACAACCAAATGATAGGTTGTTAATTAAGATGACAACATCTATCGAGAATAGATCACTGTATGCCATATAGGTTGATTTTCCTCTTAACCAAGAAGTATGGAGACACTAGTATGGCATACAGGTGGGATGTATGTGTAGGGAAATCCTGATTTTCCGGTCCAGGTTCGTCCAGATCTGATTAGATCAAGAGATATATTTCAAAAATTTTCTCTTGATCTCAATTAGATCTTGATATGTTTCAGATCTGATTCTTATTATTTTAATAAATAAAATAAAAGAAGATAAATTAAATCAAATTCAATTTACCTAATTTGGGTAATCCTATTACCCTGTAGATGATCCTGATTGCAGCGGAAGGTTCTGGATCTTAGCCACGCAAGCGCCTGGCCTCTACCGGTATCCACTTGGGTTGGATCTGGAGAACCTCTTCTTCTCTATCACACCTCCAAAAATCAGATCTGGATCTGATCTGGAGGATCTTCAAAACTCTTTTGAAGATCTGCAGTCGTCCTTTTGCAGCAGCGCAGCCTTCTTGCTTTTGATCGCCTTTCCTTGATCTGAATCGCACCAAACCTAAATCCAAAACACCTTTTGGACGTGGAGAGCAAGGGGAGAAGAGACTATGGCATGGAGAGAAGGAGGGGAGAGGCAGCCTTGGGGCATGGGAAATTCTCAATTTGGAATTAGGGTTGGGCGCAGGGTCTTATTTATAGACCTCTTGTGATCCAACTCCTCTTCCTCTCCCAACCAATCACAACCCTTTGTGAAATCAGATCTAAATCTGATTGGTTGGAATAGAGACCCCTGGATTCCTCCTTAGAGGGTGCCTAAGACCAGTCAAACTGGATTCTTAGTAGAACTCTGATTGGAATCCAAAAAGGGAGGTGGAGTCCTTGTCCAACAAGGACTCCTAGGCGCCTCCTACTTGGGCTCACGCCACCCTTGGCGTGCGCCCTTCTCCTTGCCAGGTTCTGGCAGGGGGACAGGCCCCCACCAGCTCTCCAATAGGTGCATGACATGTGGTCAAAAGTCAAAGGGTCAATGGTCAATGTTTGACCAGTCAAAGGTAGACTTTTGACCAAAGTCAAAGAACAAGAAATGGCAGGTGACCAAAAATGGCAGGTAATGTCTTACAAATAAGACAACCTATTCTGACTTGGACAACCTCCAGTCAGACCATATGAAGGCCTCTGATTGAGCACAAACTCCTTTGGCTCAGTCAGGACAACTTATTTATGATAGTAAAAGAAGAACGTTAGGTTCAATCGAGTGCTAGCACGATTTTCCTTGAACCTAATTGAATCTCATTCAGATCAATTGAACTAGATCAGTTCAATTGATGATCACCAGATTCAAACCCTTGTTTGTGTGACCCAGTTAGGTTCAGTTCTGTATGGTAATGGGATATGTCATGATCTCTATCATCGACATCATCGAAACTCCTTTCGATGGATCAGAACTCTTCTGATTCGAACAGCTAGAATGATCGATCATCTAAATCATTCTAATTGCTCCCAAAATCCACCAGTGAC
>QRFJ01007883.1:0-28193 GCA_006176705.1 Cocos nucifera | reverse complement strand
CCTTAGACCCTAGTCCAAAATAGATCCTCATGTAACTCTGCCCATGCACTGAGGCGGCTCAGTCTCAGCATTGAGCTGGCTAAGTTCCATTGGGTTGGCTCAGTCTGAAACTGAGCCGGCCCAATCCTGTGCCATGCCAGTAGTTTCAAATGCTTAGCTCTCTATTTTGCCTATGCTTTGAGATTTAGCTGACTCAGTTTTGGACTGAGCCAACTAACCTATAGAAAATCTTCTTTTTGCAGTCTTGATTCTCCGACTTTGGTTTCTTACTTCATCTTGTATTTCAGATCTCCAAAGCACCAACCAAGCTCCTGAAATCTTTGGAATCTCTAAAGCCAACACCGTGACTCCTCCATGGCTTTCCAAGGCTTGGGAGCTCCATAAATCCTCACAGTCTCCACCTTGATGCCCCAAGCCTTGGCAAATCCCTCGACAATGCCCTTCTGCATGATTTCACTATCCCTATGTACTCGACAGCATCTGTGCAAACATTGCCTCCGCCAATTCTCTTGAGCTGTTGTGCACCCTTGAGGCCTTTGGGATGATCGCCTCTACCGCTGAAGACTTGTGCTTGCTTCTTGGCACCATCCTGAAATTATAGTATCCCTTCTACTTAGCAGCTGCATCACTTTCTCTAAATTTTCTTAAAGAATCTATAATATTTCTACACCAGTACATGCTGTACCATCTGACACGATCTCCTCAAAGCTATGCCTATCCACCTGCACACACCGCTCCACCTTTAACTATGCATCATCGGCGCTCTAAACTCATGCCAAATTTTTTCTCTACTTATGAAGCCACCACTGCAGAGCTCCACCTATATCCAAAGTCCATCTGATGCTGCAGAAGTCGATTTTATCACTGAGTCCCTGGAGATCAACCACTCAACGCTACATTGCTGAGCCTACCGCTAAACCTCGAAGATCGTCATTATCTTTTCAAATCCTCTGCACTCTGCAACCCTCTTCAAAGCCATCTTGGATACCTCCACAACCCATGGGCACCTTCAAAACCCAAGAGCTCATCCTACTCTTTTGAATCCAATAACTGAATCCTAAAAAATTCCATCCTAGTCCTTCTCTTCTGCCCCTACACCAGCCAACACTTCAGTTGCGCCCGAAGATCCATCCTCCACCTGAACCATGACTCTCCGTTGTGCCCCAATAGAAGAAATCTAATCCATGATACTTCTAACTGCTTGATGCCCCCGACGCTCTTTGAGACCTCCTGGCTCTCTTTGAGATCTGCATTCGATCTTTTTGAGATACCACTAACACTCTCTGTTGAGATACACTTCTCGACTGCTGCACCACCGTGTCTCTCTCAACCCCTGTGCCTCCAAGGTAGTGCTCCTACAGCACTCCAATGCTCCCTAGCCTTGTCTTTGCATCATTCTACAACCACCCAGCTCTAACCTATTGGACCTCTATGGATCATCCATCTCTATCATCCCCAAGGCTCCGTAAATCCATGTTCTGATCAAATTGCTGAATACATCTCCAACTACTTTCCCATCTTCTAGATATCGAAGAACGTATAGTTGCTTCTTTAGCCTTTCTTCGATCATTATTTCTTGGGAAACCTCTCTTCAATAGCCTCACGCTACCCATCTTCCTAGAGAACCCTGATGCTCTCTACTGAGATACCTTCCTCGACTGCTACATTGCTGAGCCTCTCTTAGTCCTACATCTTCAAGAAAATGCTATTGCAGCACTCCAGTGCTTTCTGCCTGTCACATAACCATCATACACCTGGCCTTTCCATCAAGACTGATCAGCAAATCATGCACCCAATCCTTCCACCTTGAAAAAATCCCTTCTCATTAATTCTCTCAACCTCCACCTTCAACTCGCTGCTTTCGATTGGCCAAAGCACAACAACAATAAGGTAGATTTGAGACATACCGTGGAATCCTCATGTAGATTTTTGATTTAATCTCATATGACTTCTTCTTTGCTTTCATGCACCATCAGGCTCTGAAACTTGGCTCTTTCCATGCACCATTAGGCTCTGAAATCTATCTTTGATACCATATTGCCATCCACAACATTCCAAGCATCACCTTTCTTTGATATCAAATTATAGACCCATGATATTGCTCGAACGCCAATCATCCTTGACATCACAAGCATCGATATAACATTACGGAAGCCTCTAATCTTTAGCACGGATCTGAAGAAACCTATGACGTTCTCTATGGGTAGTAAACCACCGATCCTCCACCTAGATCTGTGATGGGATGCCTCCCTCCTTGGGCTTGAGGGAGATGCCCCCTTCTCTAGGGCTTCTTCAAGAACTCTAGGGCGACAACTCTAGAGAGAAGAGAAGAAGAAAGAATTAAGGAAGAAAAGATCTATATTCCACAGCATTAATGAAATCCTAATACAACTTATGTATTTATACATAGAAATTAGATCCGACCAAAAACTCCCCGGGCTAACCCAATACATGAAAGCACTCATCGAGCCCATGTACACCCATGTCTCCCATGGTCTCATCCTCTGGATCTAGATCCAATCCATACATGAATTAGCCACCTTAAGACCTCTCAAACTAGGCCTTAAGACCCCTAGGATCAACCCAGACCCTGGCCCAAAATAGACCCTTGCATAACTCTACCCATGCACTGAGCTGGCTCAGTCTCAGCACTGAGTCAGCTAAGTTGCACTGGGTCGGCTCAGTCTGAAACTGAGCCGGCTTAGTCCTATGCCGTGCCAGCAGTTTCGAACGCTCAGCTCTTTATTTTATCTATGCTGTAAGACTTAGCTGATCTAATTTTAGATTGAGCTGGCTAATCTGCAGAAAATCTTATTTCTGCAGTCTTGATTCTCCGACTTTGGTTCCTTGCTTCACCTTGTGTTCCAGATCTTCGAAGCACCAACCAAGCCCCTGGAATCTTTGAAATCTCTGAAGCCAACACCGTGACTCCTCCCATGGCCTCCTAAGGTTTGTGAGCACCACAAATCCTCACAAGTATGGCATCAATGATTGGGTCATCCTGCATTTTTCAAAGTCCAGCATGCTCTTAATTCTTCTTCTATTTCATTCAATAAAGACTATACTACTCATGTATGTGCTTCATGTCAGCTTGGAAAAATCTCCTAAATTTTGTTTCCACGTTCAATAATAGTTCAGTTCTATTTTTGCTCTTATTCATACTGATATTTGGGGACCAGCACCTGTCACTTCACATATTGGGCATTCTTATTATGTTCATTTTTTGGATGATTATAGTAAATTTTCATGGTTCTATGTTTTAAAATCTAGGGTGGACATTCTTCATGTCTTTCGAGCCTTTCAATTATAAGTTGAAAATATGTTTGGCTATAAAATTAAATCCATTCAATTTGATGGTGCCAAAGAATTTTTGTCTAATGATTTTCAAAATGAACTTCAATAGAATGGCATCACTTATTGAATTTATTGTCCTCACACACCCTAACAAAATGGTTCTACTGAATGAAAACATAGACATATAGTTGACATGGGTTTGACTCTTTTTGCTCATTCACACTTACCATCAAAATTTTGGGATTATGCCTTCAAAATCATAGTTTACCTAATTAACCATCTTCCAACAAGATCACTTCATTTTCATCCTTAATCATAGGAGTCAGCACTGAGCTATTTCAGTGCACGGGCAGAGTTACGTGAGGATCTATTTTGGACTAGGATCTAGGTTGATCTTAGGAGTCTTAAGGCCTAGTTTGAGAGGTCTTAAGATGGCTAATTCATGTATGGGTTGGATCTAGATCCAAAGGATGAGAGCATGGGAGACATGGGTGTACATGGGCTTGGTGAGTGCTTTCATGTATTGAGTTAGCCAAGAAAGTTTTTGGTCGGGCCTAATTGCTATGTATAAATACATAGGTTGTATTAGGGTTTCATTAATGCTATGGAATACAGATCTTTTCTTCCTCAATTCTCTCTTCTTCTCTTCTCTCTAGAGTTGCTGTCTTAGAGTTCTTGAACAAGTCCTAAAGAAGGAGGCATCTCCCTCAGGCCCAAGGAGGGAGGCGCCCCATCACAGATCTAGGTGGAGGGTTGGTAGTTTGCTATCCATAGAGAACATCATAGGTTCCTTCAGATTCATGCTAATGATCAGGGGCTTCCACAACATGGTATCAGTGCTTGTAATGTCAAGAATGATTGGCGTTCGAGAGATATCATGGGTCTACAATTTGATATCAAAGAAAGGAGATGCCTAGAACGTTGTGGATGACAATAACACTATTCCCGACCATGATGTCGTTAAAAAAAAACTTTAGCTTAAGAAGAGTGTCTATTATCAATTCTTAATTGACAGTAATCATGATACAGGTGAGATCAAATTGGTCTTGAATGAGCCATTTTTCATATTCTAGATTCAGGGTTTTTTTGGTTGTCTACATCAAAAACTTTAATAGTTTTTGATGGAGGTGGGATGCTGTCATCAACATAATCGAGAAGCTGATATGCTCTCAAGAGAGGAGTCATGATGCTTTTCCATAGATAATAGTTGTTCCCGTTAAGCTTAATAGGGACATTCGGGAGAGAAGAAGGTAGGTTAAGAGTATAAGAAGAGAAGGCCATGACTCAATGATGAGTAGAAGAAAAAATAGAGGAAAAATCAAACAAGAAAAATAAAACTAAGAGGAAGATGTTCCTAGAATATTATGGCTCTGATACCATAAAGATACTAAGAGAATATTGAGAGAAAAATCCCACCACTTCACTAGTGAGGGATAATTTATTTATAAATAATGATACCTTAAAAATATGGTATACACAATATTACAGGATGTACATTCCTAATCATACACTGTAAATATGGTATACACAATATTGTAGGCCCTAAGTATAGAAAATACAAATAGGGTATACATTCCTAATAATACACCATAAATATGGTATCCACAATATTGCAGCCCCTAAATATAGAAAATATGGATATTACATAATGTACATTCTTATTCAAGAAAATAATAAGTCAACTCTTGTCTTTAAACTGAGACAAGCGATGGTCAAATCCAAACATCTGATAACTTGAATACATACACAATATATATATATATATATATATATATATATATATATATATATATATATATATATATATAATATAAGATAAATCAATATAGAAATATCAAGAGAACTACTTACGTGGCTTGTGTTCATTCCTTTTGTTTTTGGAATTGAGAATTTTTTCTCATGCATGGTCTTCTTAACTTAGATAACAAATTAGGAATGCTAATTTGGGTATTTTAAGGCCCCTCAATCCCCACATATGCTTCTAAAATAACAAATCAGGAATTGTAGGACATGTCCTTACCCATTTCATGCTTGGAAGGAGTACTAGAAGCGAACTAGAGTTTCCCCATATTCCAAATAGTATCCCCTTTGAATAGAACATTAATATCAAAGAGGGTAACAGGCAACAATAAGGGCATCAAGGTTTGAAACAATTTAGGTCGCCATATATGTTACTAGCAAGATATGAATATAGATGTGGATTAAAAGTCTAGGACGCTCAATCACAACTATCTTGTATTTGGCCAATCCCTTAAGTATAAGTTGTAACATCCCAAACTAGCAAAATGGTAATTTAAGAAAATTCCATTCTTATCTAGAATTCATGCATTTGTGGCATAATATTTTCTATGGAGTATGTGAGCATTTAAATGATAATTTAGTAGTAGTAATGAAGCATAAAAATTTAAATTTTTTGATTAAGGAAGAAAAATGAGTTGGGAGTTTGATAAATAATTGAGTTATTAAAGTCAAATCTTAGTGATTGCTGAAGCCTAAATTTGGGTGAGAGGTACTAGATGAGTGAGTGTGTTGAATCTTCAAATTCTCCTAAAATGATTGAGAAGTTAGATCGATAATGGTGTCATTAAAGTTAAATTTTAGTAGTTATTAAGCATGAAATAAGTGATATTTTAAGGGATATTAAGAAAAATATTTATGTATGTGACAAGTGGATAGCAAGCATTTATAATCAAAAGTAACTTTTGGAACCCCGGGGTTCCAGCCAAAAAGAAAGTCTCAGGCTTCAAAAATTAGTTTTCTATTTCTTTGAGAGAGTCGGCTTGATTTGAATTCGAGCCCACTTGATTTATGTTCGAACTAACTCAATTGAACATTAAGCTATCTCGGCCAGTGGAAAATAGTGAGGCAGTGCTAGCTGTGAGGCTTTAAAAGTTTTGTTTTAAATGAATTTTTAGGAAGTAACTTGATAGCTCGCTTCCTTAGATTGTGCCACTTGGCAAGAAGAGGGAGAGTTAGAAAAAGGGAGGTGTGTTGGCTTTCTTTATGGAGTGACACTTAGCAAGTTTCTTATTTATTTTATTCATTTTCTAGGTATAAGCTGTAACATTTCGAACCAGCAAAATAATAGATTAAGAGATTCACATTCATGTATGTGGGGCATAGTAACTTATTTATGATATATTTAAGCCACTTAATTTTATTTATAAACTATTTTTAATTAAATTTATCTTGCTAAAATTTGTTGAAGCTATTTGAACATAAATTGTGGTTTTCTCTCATTGCGAGTTCTAAAAATTTTCTAAGTTTGGAAACTAGCACCTATAAGAAGGGCTATATAAAATATGTATTTTCTTGAAACAAAAATTAGCGATAATTGATCCTTAGATGTTGGTGAGTCATAAAATAATTTTTAATGAATTTTGAGTTCCTTTAACCTATTCGTTCTGAAGAAAGAAAGTTTTAAAAGTTTCGAGTTTGGAAAAATTTGAACTAGACCCTAAGTTTTGATATCTTATTCTTAAGAATTTTGATTTTTTTGATATTTTTATTGATTTCAAATAGAGGGTATTTTCTTATTTATATTTATATTTTAAAGTTAATGAAGAGTAAACTTAAAATAAGTAAAGAGTATCAAAATAAAATTTCTGGAACTTAAGGATTCGAGATGACTCAACCTGAACTCAAGATGAGTCGAGTCTCAGGCTATAGAAATTAGTTTCTATTTTTCTAAGAGAGAGATGACTTGATTCAAAATTGAGAGAACTCGATGGTGTCAAGATGACTCAGCTGAGCATCGAGATGTCTTGGTTAGTAAAAATTTCTAGAAGTCGATTTTAGCTAAAAGGTTTTTAAGTTGTTGTTTTTAAATCATCTTTTCATGGGATGATAGAGCAACTAGAGGAAATAAATAAAGAGCTAGAAAACTAGCTGGGCAACACCTAGGAAGGTTGAAATTTGGTGGATTCTTACTAGATTGACACCTAACAAGTTTCTTATTTAATCTATTCATTTTGAAAGGATAAGCCACCGGTTCTTTTCTTTTGTTGTTTGGGATTTTCAAGTTATATAGAAAGAAGAAAGAGGAGGGAAAAGAGCTCAGAGAAGAGAGATTTCTTAGTCAAAAATCAAGGAGAATTTAGTCTAGCAAAGAAGGTTTAGGGAGGAATTGATTTGAGGAAGAAAAGTTGCTGGAATAAGGAGAAAAGAAAACTATTTTTGAAGGTAGCAGTGCATAACTTACTTTAGGTAAGGATTTTGATTCTTAAATTAAATTCAAAGAGGAAACCTTGAAACAGTGGAAAGATTGAAGTTTTGTTGAGGTTTTGTTGAACCTAAGCTAAGGCAAATAAAGTCAAGTCAAAGCAATAGCTTGTACGATTAAGAATAAGTATTTAAAGCAAACATACACAAGCATATTTAGATATTATGTGGGTTTTGTATTAATTAGTGTTTATCAAGTTTATAGGAGAAGAAGAGGGCTCAAAAAGTATTTTAGGTCAATTGAGCTCTAGAATGATTGGATAATCATTTTAAGATGAGTAAATTTTCTATCTAATGATGGTGTTTTCTTTAGTAAACTTTGCTATGAATGGGATATGCTTTGAAAGCGAATTGTTCTTTACTTATGTTGCTTTGAGTATGTGATTGCAACTTTGGTGATGAAAAATAGTTATCATATATATATATATATATATATATATATATATATATATATATATGTATGTATGTATGTATGTATGTATGTATGTATGTATGTATGTATGTATGTATGTATGTGTATATTCCTATGGGAATAGCAAGGCAAGTTTTGAGTAGAAAGTATTTTATTGAACTAGTTTTCAGTAGGTACCCACAGGAGTGATCAACCTATGTGGTAAATTATGATATTGCATATGAAAAAGAAATATTCAACTGGCACCTCCATAGTGATACTTTTGTTGGAAAATATATCCTAAAGCCAATCATCTAAGTGGTAAACGATTAGAATTAGTATATGAATTATCTAATAATAATGGTTATTGGGCTGGTTCATCATAGAAGCTTTATCTTTTCTAAATGAACTCCTAAATTATAATGAAGTTCTTAGAACCATAATCAATCGATAAAGAAGAATTTATTAGATGGTTCTTAAACTATTCATGATCAAATGATAAGTTACTAATAAGGACGATAATTTATCAAGTGTAGATCCCTATATGCCATATGCATTGGTTGTCCTCGTAACCAAATGGTGTGGAGACACTAGTATGGCATCCAGATGAGATGTAGGAGTACATCTATACTGAACGTGACCAATGTAGTAGTCTACTGTCAAGAGTAGCTAGCTAAGACCAATGGATATAAGTGTTCCTCCGACCTGAGACCACCTTAGTGACTTACAAGAAACTCACTATACTTTGGTACCAGACTGTCTGTATTTTTAATATAGGTTCGAAAGATTTTTGGATACAATCAAGTACTTGCAGAGTCAGTGTGTGAGTCAAGATGAGATTGATCACTCTTGATTAATCTTAGGAAGAGAATGACTCCTTGTGTTTTAATTTAGTAAACATAGGCCTGAGAAATCCTT
The DNA here is from genome assembly GCA_006176705.1 of Cocos nucifera. Lineage (NCBI taxonomy): Eukaryota > Viridiplantae > Streptophyta > Magnoliopsida > Arecales > Arecaceae > Cocos > Cocos nucifera. The sequence continues at coordinate 19,369 of QRFJ01007883.1, read as the reverse complement.
ATAAGGAGCCACGAGATTTACAAAATTTTGAGACACAATAGAGTTGACTTGTATGAGTGTTGGTAGCGTATTCAAAGTCATCTTGAATATTATTGGTCAAAGGGATGAATTATATGGTAACCATGGGCCAGGATTCTAAGAATGTTGCTTTGCATATATTCGATCTATCCGAATATGAGGTACCATTGCTAAATGATCATTTTGATTGGTACAAAAATTGATTCTTATACTATCAACTTAGATTTGAACCTATGGGATCACACACATAAGAGGTTGTAACTTAATCAAATGGTTAATTGATGATTGAGAATCATTCTAAAGTCAAATATTTAATGCGATTGATGTTTGACCTAATATAAGTATTGCAGGAGGATCGATTAGTAATTGAATTGCTAATTGACTCAATTTGATTGAGCAATTAGGCTAAGATCAAGTATAATTAAATTAGATTCAATTAGAATTAGTTTAGACTTAATTAGATTAAGTCTAATTAGTTTAATGGATAAGCAAATTGTAAGAGAGAACAAGTCCCTATTCGACTAGGACTTGAGTGCACCTAATTTTTAATTTAATTAAAAATTAAATTATATTTAAATATAATTTAAATTTAATTTAATTAGGTTTCTAATTAGATTAGGATTGTTATTAATTAGGTTGACTCAAATCTAATTTAAATGAGATCTAAACTGGGTTTAAGTTGGGTTTAACCTAGTATATAAGAGAATCCTAGTTAGACTAGGATTCCATCTTCTCCCTTGCGCCATTTTAGAAAGTCCACACACACTAATTAATTCTAGAATTTTTTACATAATTTCCTATGCCTAAGAGATCTTCTCCATGTCCCATATCTGGTTTGATTTGGAATTATTTTTGACTTGGTCAAAGATGGCAATTAGTTTTGACTAGGATTCTATTTGATGGAGTCCCTTCAAACCAAAACACCTCCCTCCTCCTTTCGAAATTATTCCCATGCCCACCTTTGCTTTTTGTCACTGCTTTATTTCTCTTTTGTGCATGGTTTCCTAGTCTTCATGTAAAAAAATTAGGAGAAGGGGCATCCAAGAGTTGGATGCCTCATAACTTCCAAGTTTGACTAGATCATTTGACCTAGTCTTCCCTTTTTTTGTGGCACCTCCAATTAGATATAAGATGGCGTCAAAACCCGAATGTATTCCATGAAAAATCTGAGAAGAAAAGAGGGTGGTGGCATGGTGATTTGGGGTGCCAAGATTCTTGGAGAAGAGTCTTCCATTAAGATATCAATTGTTGATGTATTGAAGAGAGAAAGGTAAGAGAAAAACTATTTTCTATTAAAGATTTATTTCTAACCCTCTTTTATTTATTTTTATGTATTTTTATGTGTTTAAAAAATCTGAGAGAAAGAGAGAGAGGGCATGGGGATTGGATGCTCCAAGGAGTTGGGGCATCTGAAGGGAAATCCTGATTTCCCGGTCCAGGTTCGTCCAGATCTGATCAGATCAAGAGATATATTTTCAAAATTTTTTCTCTTGATTCTAATCAGATCTTGATATGTTTCAGATCTGATTCTTATTATTTTAATAAATAAAATAAAATAAGATAAATTAAATCAAATTTAATTTACCTGATTTGGGTAATCCTATTACCCTGTAGATGATCCTGATTGCAGCGGAAGGTTCTGGATCTAGCCACGCAAGCGCCTGGCCTCTACCGGTATCCACTCGGGTTGGATCTGGAGATCCTCTTCTTCTCTATCATGCCTCCAAAAATTAGATCTGGATCTGATCTGGAGGATCTTCAAAACTCTTTTGAAGATCTGCAGTCGTCCTTTTGCAGCAGCGCAGCCTTCTTGCTTTTGATCGCCTTTCCTTGATCTGAATCGCACCAACCAAAGTCCAAAATACCTTTTGGACGTGGAGAGCAAAGGGAGAAGAAGCTATGGCATGGAGAAGGAGGGGAGAGGCAGCCTTGGGGCATGTGGGGTTTCTCAATTGAATTGCATTAGAATCTGAGTTGGGCGCAGGGTCTTATTTATAGACTAAGCGTGATCCAACTCCTCTTCCTCCCAACCAATCACAACCCTTTATGAAATCAGATCTAAATCTGATTGGTGGGAATAGAGACCCCTGGATTCCTCCTTAGAGGGCACCTAAGACCAGTCAAAGTTGGTTCTTAGAAGAACTCTAATTGGAATCCAAAAAGGAGATGGAGTCCTTGTCCAACAAGGACTCCTAGGCGCCTCCTACTTGGGCTCACGCCACCCTTGGCGTGTGCCCTTCTCCTTGCCAGGTTCTGGCAGGGGGACAGGCCCCCACCAGCTCTCCAATAGGTGCATGACATGTGGTCAAAAGTCAAAGGGTCAATGGTCAACGTTTGACCAGTCAAAGGTAGACTTTTGACCAAAGTCAAAGAACAAGAAATGGCAGGTGACCAAAAATGGCAGGTAATGTCTTACAAAATAAGACAACCTTCTCTAACTTGGACAACCTCCAGTTAGACCATATGAAGGCCTCTGATTGAGCACAAACTCCTTTGGCTCAGTCAGGACAACTTATTTGTGATAGTAAAAGAAGAACGTTAGGTTCAATCGAGTGCTAGCACGATTTCCTTGAACCTAATTGAATCTCATTCAGATCAATTGAACTAGATCAGTTCAATTGATGATCACCAGATTCAAACCCTTGTTTGTGTGACCCAGTTAGGTTCAGTTCTGTATGGTAATGGGATATGTCATGATCTCTATCATAGACATCATCGAAACTTCTTTCGATGGATCAAAACTCTTCTGATTCGAACAGCTAGAATGATCGATCATCTAAATCATTCTAATTGCTTCCAAAATCCACCAGTGACACCTAGCAGTATATGGTGGCAACCCATCAGAGCTGAATGCGAACCTCTTGGTGCAGCTACCTATGTGATTAAGTTCTTCTATCTTGAGCCCCGATCAGATTAGGGTTAAGGTGAACTCGTCAAACCCTAGTCTCTGTCATATGATATAATCATTCGATTCGAGTCCAATGTGAAAATCTAAATAGAAACTCTTTCTATTATTTCACTCTGCCATGGCCATGGGCTTCAGGACTTGATTCTCATGATTATCATAGGGCTGCTCCTCTACCACCGAGGTAGATAGATCCCATCTTGATGCAATCCAGTTCCTACAATGAACATGCTATAGCCAACATACACCTCAGGGTTCCATATGGCTAGGAGACCGAGTAATGGTGTAGTCAAACTATAACACCCTCAAGGTGAACTGCCGATGCATCTTAAGTCAAAGAACCAGACACACTACTGCAGCATCGAGTCAGTCATTGACGAGAAGGTAGACTTCCTAATGACTACTCGAGGTGGTCACGCTCAGTGCCCTCATTCTCTAACGAGTACCTGTACTCTCACTCCGGTGTCTCCACACCATAGACTCAAGACTCATCTACTAAAGAGAAGCAATTGTACACCAACCTTCCGGATCAATCACCATCCTCGTGATGATCCTATGGTCGGGAGCTGTTTATGAGTTAATAATGATTTTATTCATGTCTTAAATTTTCAACTCTTGAAAATATGAATTATCATTACCATTAACTCAAAGGATATATCACAGACACTAAATACATAGGTGTGATAGAAAATAACCCATCTTATTGATTATAGTCAAAATTATAATTTTTCCCCTAGAAGTGTATTACAAGTGTCAGCCAATTCTGGCTTCTAGGGCACATATATCTAACAGTATCATGGTCTTTTTTGGACATGATTTGATCATATCCTGATGAGAAGAAAGAGAAGAGAAGATAGTCTTCTCTTAGGGTTCTTTTGAGAATCCTTTCTTCTCAATTTTTATATAATTTTTTTATTAAAAAAATTAGAGAGGAAGAGACCTAAAACATAAAAAAATTCTAGAGGAGAAGGTCTCCTCTTGTCTTTGCATGGAGATGCATTCAGGACATCAAAGGTTGATTTTCTGAAAGAGAAGATGTGTCTTCTCTTAGGATAATTTTATTTAGCTTTTATTTTTTGATTTATGGAAGATCCAAGGATTGAATTTCTCCCTTATTCCTCCTCTTATTCTTTGTCTCTTAGAGTATTCAAGAGATCTGAAGAATAATTTTTAGATTAACCATCAGGAGGGATCCGCGAGAAGCTAGCACTTTGAGCGGATCTTTGTTCGACGAACCTCCGATTTGTGTTGCAGCCTCGTATGGACTTTTTATAGAAGTCGGACACATGTGCAGCTCCAAAGACAATAATGAAAATTAACTATGGAGTTCTTAACCAATGTGAAGATAAGAGATTTGATCTCTTCTCTCACCTAGATGCGATCTAGGATTTAGATGTATAATTATTCTAGATCAAGGGTATTGATTTAATCAATATCAAAATATTTATTTTTTGATTTATATATGCATTATGACATGTTATAGATACTAGATGTAGGGTTTAGTAATTAGATTACATACTTTTATAGATTAAATAGTTTAATCTACATCTTTCGCTGTGATTTATTTTAAAAATGTTTTGAAATTTAAGCTTGTAACACTGCATATTTTCTAATAGTGGTATCAGAGCATCTAGATTCTATTATAACACGATCATATTTACATTAAGATAGATCCAAAAGTAAAACTCTATAGATCATATATATTGATTATAAGGTTATCCTACTGTAAGATTTATCCTTTGCAGTGGAGAGGTTATCCTAGTATGTGCTGATCTATAACTTTGAATCATGAATAAGTTAGATATGATCTAAATAATTTTATAATTTATTTTTAATTTTAAATTTAAAATTAAATAGATATTAGATCTATTATAGATTATTTAGATTAGATTTAAATAATATCGAATCAAACATACTAATTATAAGGTTGTCCTATAAGGTTTACCTTTATAGTGGAGAGATTGTCCTAGTATGTGCTGACCTGAATAAATCATAAATATGTTAGATGAGATCTAAAGTAATTTATAATTTATTTTTAAATTTTAAATCTAAATTTAAATGGTTTATGATCTGATCCAAATGATATATTTTATGTTTAGATCTAGATCCTCTTGTTGCATATAGTGATATGTAGTTTTTATTTTGAATCAAGAATATAAATATATATGATATATTTATTTTATAGAATTTAAATTGAGAACTACTTTCTGTAATATTCTAGATTTAAAATCCTAGAACGTGATCTAAATATTAAAATAAATCAAATCTAAAATCATATATTGAATATGATTTAATATAAACTATTTATAATTTAAAAATATTTTAAATGATCAAATCAGAAATTAGTTCTGAGGCTCCATAAATCCAAACCCATAAGCTTTGAACTTAATTGAGAATTAAGTGATTGTTTGGGATCTAGGTTTATGATTTAAAGATCCTAAGATAATTTCATAAAATATGGGTTAAAGGATAATGGGTTAACTTTGATCAGATCCTTAAACTGGGTTAGACCTAGGGTTAGATTAAATATGAACTAAGTTAAGAAATTGATTAAATCTAATTAATAGTTAATTAGGATTAAATCATTTTTATAGATTAATTTAATAGTTGTAGTTGATCAAAGTCTATACATCTAACAAATGGATACTAATCATAGCTCAGTAGTTGAGCCCAAGTCTTTAGGTAGACCAAATCAAAATTGATAAATCGATTGATGTTTAAGGTAAGTTTGGCATTCCCAGATTGATGGTTTTTAATTAGCAACCCACTTACCAAGCTATTTCTGATGGTGTCCAAGGCAAGTCTTGGCAAACCCTCCTATCAATCTTACTTATCTGACCAATGCTTCATGCTAATCCATGTCACATAAAAAATCAGTGAGACTGCTTTTATTCAGTGAGACTGATCTAGGTGCCCATGGACTGAAATTGATCCTAGTCCTCATTGATGACTTGAGAAGTCAGTGGGAGGACTTGACTTGGTGAAGTCAGTAAAAGCAAATTGGTCCATATCCTTTCTATCCTTAAATCACTAATAATTTAAATCTTCTAAAATTATTAGATTCTTAAAATGATAAAGTTATGGAGACAACTGAGTCATAGCCTTCCATTAAGTTGGATGATAATGGGTTTATTAACTCAATAATCATTGAAGACCCAAAGGCCTAGAGCTTATTGACTAATGAAATTATCATTCATAATATGATAACTTGAAAGTGTCTCTCTAATGATGATTAGGTTGGCCAACCAAAGTTAGGCTTAATCATTAATTGGTTAGATGCACCAAGTATGGTCATGTTAATGGTTGGACCTAACCGGATCCTTATAGTGGAGGTCAAAGCCTACTGATTAGGTTTTTAGGGCAAAATTAAATTACCAAAAGTTGTTTGGAGAAATAATTGATTAATGAACCTATCCGTAGATGCACATGGATTGACTGACCACAGTCGAACTTGTGTGTAGTCTATATGGATTTTAGTACCTACTAAAAAATTAATGTAATTTTTTGAATTAGAGGTAGAGGCTACCAATTCGAATAAAAAAGTGGGAGAACCTTAAGACTAAAGTCCAGGTCTCTAGGCTTAAAATAATTCATATACATTAGGTGATTGTTTTTTTCTCAAATTAAGGCTAAATCCTAATTACTCCTATCACTGTTAGATAGTGATAACTCATGGGATCCAACTTTGATAATTAATATTGAAAGTTGAATTTGATTCAGTAGTATGAATGAATTCGTATTGGAGCTTCTAAGCCTAATTAAAATAATTAGTCCAAAATTGACCCAAATCAGGCATAGTGCTTCTATTGTTAGAAGCATGATCATAGGAAGAAGAATTGTCTTACTTTTCTTGACCATAACAGGCTGAACAAGAGCAAGGAGCAAGAGTTGCTTATCAAGGATGTTGTATGATAACACCTTAAAATTTTTCTATATATAATTCTATTACCTGGGTATTAGATACCAGTGGTCTTATGTAATTTGTTGCAAAGACTACAGGTAAGTGGAATATTTGAAAATTATAAGAAATAGCTAAACGTTGGGGATGAAAGTCCTGTTCCAATCTTAGCTTTAAAAATTGTCAAGCTTATTTTCAAAAGATGTCATTTTGAGTGATGATCATTATTATCCATCATTTATGATAAATATGATCTCTGTTGGCCTTTTAGTTAGAAATGGTTATCATTTATTAATAAAGAAGATTATTATGATATTATTGTGAATAATGTTACAATAATACATGAACAATAAGGAAATGATATTTAATATTTATATAGCCTGTTAAGTATAATATACATATTTAATAAACATTCAAGTTAGATTATGTCATGGATGTCTACCTTTGGTATTATAGGCTTAGTCATCTTGACAAGAATAAGATAAACAAGTTAGCTTAAGAGAAAAACCTCGACATCAATAATTGTGAATCATTGATAATGTGTGAATCTTGTTTTCTTGGAAAGATGACAAAGACATCTTTTACTAAAAAAGATGAATGAGCTAATAAAGTTCTAAGTCTCATACATAGTGATGTATGTTGACTTATGAACTCAAGTGCCAGATGAAGATATCAATATTTCATTACAGACAATCTATCTTGGCATGGGTGCATCAAGTCTAAATCATTTGAAATGTTGAAACGATTCCATAATGAAATAGAAAAATAAACTAGAAAAGGTATTAGAACTCTTCAATCAGATAGAAGAGGCGAATACTTATCCAGTAAGTTTGTGACATATCTAGGAGAGAATAGGATTCTCACTCAGTAGATTTCTTTTTAAAACACAGTATATCTAAAAAAAAAAATTGAACTTTGTTAGACATGGTTCAATCTACGATAGGATTTACTTGTCTGCTTGTTTCAGGATTGTTTTCTTATGACTACTAGTTTTACTCTCAAAATTTATACCAAGTAAATCTGTTGTAAAGATTCCATATGGAATTTGGATCGAGCGTAGACCTAGACTCTCTTATCTTTAAGTTTAGAGTTGATCGGCCTATGTCAAAGGTTTGCACACAGATAAACTTGGATCCTAATCCAATAAGTGTTTAAGGATTATTAATTCTACCATGCTGAAGAACGTAAGATGATCATCAGCAATAGGGCATTTCTTTTGGAAAGGAGTTTCTTAGAGAAGGAACTGATGCCTAAGAAAAGTTTGACTGGTAGAAAATGAATCGACATTATCTAGTAAACCTATAGAATCGGATTTGATTAGATCAAATGCAGAGCCAATCAAAGTGGCACCTTTAAGAAGATCCAATAGAGTACTGCATTAACCAGACAAATACTTCTGTATCTTAGTCTAGGATGGCGATCCTATTGAGCTCGATCAGAACAACAAGGATCCAATCACCTATAAGGATGCAATGCAGTGGTCTGACTCTAAAAAGTGGTTTGGAGCCATCAAATTCAAATTAAAGTCCATGAAAATCAATAGTATGTGGACACTAGTTGATTCACCTGAAGGGATAAAATCCATTGGATGCAAATAAATTTTCAAAAGGATCAGAGCAGCACAGACGGAAAGGTAAGGACCTATAAAGCCCATCTGACTATCATCTCAGAGTTCGAATATACATTTTGAACATATGACTTTATTATAAACAAAGACAAACCCTGCATTAATAATTAGGCAAAAATATTCTATAGTGTTATTCCTTGTGTTTCTGTGGATGAAATTCTCTTAATTGGGAATGGCATTCCAGCATTGCAAGAAATAAAAGGTTTGGCTATCATCTAATTTCTACATGTTCAAAATTAGATATGGTATACTACTAATGGTGGTGAGTAGATACCAGTCTGATCTAAGTAAAAACCACTGAAAGATTGTATAGACAATCCTTACGTATTTAGAAAATATTAAGATCTAGTGACTCAAATATGAAAATACTGACTTAAAACTTATGGATGTTTTGATTCCAATTTTTAGTTAGATCATGATAATAGCAAGAGAGTATCGGATCATACCCTAATCATAGGAGCAATCTGCTGGAAAGGTTCCAAGTAGAATATTGTAGCATATTCAGTTAGTGATGTAGAGTACATCATGGCATATGATGCTGCCATATAAGCTATGTAGTTGCTGAGGTTCATTAGCAGGTTAGGAGTGGCACCCTCCATCGATGGTCCAATCTTATCATAGCACTAGAGCCATAGCTCAGGCTAAAGAATCGAAGGACTAGTATATTCTGCATCGCTATCATCTTTGATTTTAGATCAAGATGACGTCGATTTTTGGAAGATTGATGAAAAAGAAGAACTTGACCAACCCATTTACTAAGGCCTCAAAATTAAGGAGTTCTACAAACTCAAGTGAAAGATAGGATATTTGATATCATTCTGATTGGCTTTATTCTAAGTGAGAGTTGTTGGAAAATGTGTCCTAAGTCAATCATCTAAGTGATAGATGATTGAAATTAGTATATGAATTATCTAATAATAATAGTTATTGAACTAGTTTATCATAGAAGTTCTATCTTTCTTAAATAAACTTCTAAATTATGATGAAGTCCTTAGAACCATAATCAATCGATAAAAGAGGATTTATCGGATGGTTCTTAAACTGTTCATGATCAAATGATAAGTTATTAACAAGGACAATAACTTATCGAGTGTAGGTCAGTGTATGCCATATACATTGGTTATCTTCATAACCAAGTAGTGTAGAGACACTGGTATAGCATCCAGGTGAGATATAGGAGTACATCTACACTGAACATGACCAATGTAAAACTCTACTATCAAGAGTAGCAAGCTAAGGTCAATGGATACAAGTATCCCTCCGATCTGAGATCACCATGATGACTTGCAAGCAACTCATTGTACTTTGATGTCGGACTACCAGTATTTCTAATATAGCTTTGAAAGATTTTTTAATACAATCAAGTACTTATAGAATCAGTGTGTGAGTCAAGATGAAATTGACCTCTCCTAATTAACTTCAGAAAGAGAATGACTCGTTGTATTTTAATTTAGCAAAACCTAAGCCTGGATAATCCTCGTGAGGAGTCACAGAATTTGTAAAATTTTAAGATACAATAGAGATGACTTATATGAGTATTGACAGCATACTCGAAGTTGTCCTGAGCATTATTAGTCAAAGAAATGAATTATGCAATAACTATGGGCCAGGATTCTAAGAATATTACTTTGCATACATTCGACCTATCTAAACGTCGGGTACCATTGCTAGATGGTCATTCTGATTGGTACAAAAATTGATTTTTGTGCTATCAACATAATTTCTAACTTATAGGATCACACACATAAGAGATTGTAACCTGATCAGATGGTTAATCGATGATTGAGAATGATAAACACGTAAAATATATGTATAAAAGTATTAATTTATTAAATTAATTTATCTTTATTCTTAAGAATTGATATTTTTATTTTATCTTTTATAGAAAAAAGATTATGGATGAAAAGAGCTCAATTTATGGATTGCAATGAAATAAATTTAAAGTGAATCAGACTTAAAATGGACCCAGAATGGAGTTTTGAAGAAAAACTAAAGAAAAAATAGAAAAAAATATAAAAAGCCCAAAAATTCGGCCCATTAGGCCCGTCGGTGCATGGTAGACTGATCGATCAGTCCACAGATCCTGTGCAGACCGGCCAGCTCAGCAAGCGGAGCCAATCAGTAGCCACCGCATGGCAGACCAAGACCCTTAAAGGGTTTACAGGAAATTGTCGTGGTTCATAGGGGCATATATGTCATTTCGTATTGGCATGGTGCGCAGCGATTGGCAGAGGTCTTTCATGTGCCCGGTCCGTGCGGTCTATAGCTATAGGAGATGCACGATCAGATAGTCCTTGTTCCTTCTGATGGAGATCCAACGACCAGCATCAAATCCTGCTTTGATTCGAACAGTACCCAGCTGATTTTTGCACGATCGGATGGCCAGGAACCACGTTGATTGGGATCCAATGGCCAAAAATTGTCTCCAACTTGATTTGAGAGATTATAAACATGATCCAATGATCAGAATTTGATCCTAATCAAGATCCAACGATTATGAACAGATCAGAACCCTATTTAAGCTACTGAAGTCCTATTTTGATCAAATCTGAACCATTGAGACTCGATCTAATGGCAGAAAATTATTCCAGAGAGCAGAATCCAATCCAAACTAGATTTCTTTAGTTTTTCTCCAATCTTAACCCATTTTTTCTTTTTTTTTTCTCTATAAAACCTTCCTAAAGCTCCCATAAGCCCTCATAAGCCACCCCTTAGGGGATTAGCCCCTCCTAATCTCTCTAAAGCCCTCTTTTCACCAAAATTTCTCTCTCTCTTCTTGATTCTCTCTCTCAAGCCTTTTTTCTTCAACCTTTTCACTTCTTCCTTCTTCAAAGCAGTACCAAAGCCTGCATCTCCACCAAAACTTCTCTCCTATTCTAAATTTCTATCACCTGCTGTGGCCCGAATTCTTCAACAAGGCTCCAAGGATGAAGATTTCAGCGAGAAGCACCCTAATGTTAGGCTAATCCTCTCTTTTTCAAAAGATCGTTATGATCTTATTCTAACGGTATTTTCTATTTTCTATCTTTTATATCTTTTTATTATGCAATAAATACTGATTTTCTTTATAATTCTTTTGTATCTTTATTTTCTTGCAATTAATCTGGAATAGTTTATTATCCTTAGGACGAGCCATGATCTATGGATACAATTCATTATCTTGGAATAAATTATATTTAGATTAATTCTTTTTTTATATCTAAATCAATTTAGACTAGCTTATAACTTTAAGAGATGAGTTATGATCTAAGGGTATAGACCGTGCTCTCTAAGATAGGTTATATCTTTATTGATTAGATATTAATTAAAGCATATTAAAAAGAATATCAGCTGTCAAATAAGTGATCAATTGAGATCTTGAGTGTTGGAAATATGCACTCTTCCCACATGGATCGGCGTGGCCATCGGTGATTAACCAAGCAACAAGGAAGTACTTCTTAGAGATCTCTATCGAAGCACGATCAAATAAATCAAGAAATAGAGAAGAAGAGAAGAAGAGAAGAAGGGATTTCTAAGAAAAAAGAGCTTTTATTCAGTATATTTCAGCACTCCTTATAATCTTGACCTATTTTCAGTATATATACTTTACAAAAGGTCAAGCTCAAGCTCATAGAAAAATTTTTCAAATCCAAACAACCCACGTACACAAAATAATAACCTACAAAAATTGAGCTGACCTAGTTTCAGACTGAGCTGGCTAACCTGCAACTGGGTCGGCTCAATTGGGATTGAGCCGATCCAGTTATGTACCATGCCAATAGTCCGAAAATACTACTTTTTGTCTAGATTTTTCTCTGAGACCTAGCCGACCCAATCCTGGACTGAGCTGGCTTAGTCTCAAAGTGAGCCGGCCTAATTTTTGAACTTTACTATTAAGATTGATTCTTCTTTCGACTCGCTCCCATCTTTTCATGACCTACCTTCTCATATTTTCAAGACTTGGGAGTGCCACTTCTGAGCTCTTATTCTCCATCTTGGTGCTTCCAAGTCCTTGTGAACTCATCTCTTCTCAACAGACCCATCCGTGCCACACATCTCTAAAAGCTATCTCTGGGAAGTACCTTCGTGAGTGCATCAGATTGATTCACTTTGGTATGGACCTTCATCAGTTCCACTTCACCTTCCTTCATCAGCTCTTTGATCATGTAGTACCTCACATCTATATGCTTTGTGCGTGCATGATAGATTGGATTCTGTGCCAACAACAAAGCACTCTGATTATCACTGAATAGTGTAACCTTACTCTACTCTACCCCCAACTCATCAATCAACCTCCTAAGCCAAAGGGCTTCCTTTGCAGCCTCCGTTATCCCAATGTACTTGACCTCTATGGTAGACAAGACCATGATTGGCTGAAGGGTTGATCTCCAAGACACCGATCCACCATATACGCAGAAGAGGTATCCAGTAGTAGACCTTCTTGTATTAAGATCACCATCATAATTTACATCAACAAACCCTTCCAGAGGATCTGAACCTTCACACATCTTCATAGATTATTCTCCAAATCCTTCTGGCTGCCCACCAAACAATAAACCATAATCCTTTGTTCCATGAAGATATCTCAATATCCATTTCAATGCTTTCCAGTGTTTCTTTCTAGGGTTAGCCATGTATATACTAACCGTGCTCACAGCATATGCTATATCTAGTCTGCAGCACACCATAGTGTACATCACACTGCCTACAGTATTTGCATAAGGGATTCATTCCATGTACTCTCTCTCCTCTTCTGACTAGAGGCACTGTAACTTAGAGAGAGATATATGGCTCGATAATGGCATCTATGCAGGTTTGGCCTTCTCCACCTCAAACCTCTCTAGAACTTTCTAGATATACTTTTCTTATGATAAATGGAGCACTCCTTTGCACCTATCTCTACAAATCTCCATTCCAAGGATTTTCTTAGCTAGACCCAAATCTTTCATCTTAAATTCAGATGATAATGCCCTTTTCAATCTCTTCATAGCATCCATGCTTCTATTGGCTATGAGCATATTATCTACATACAATAATAGGTACAGGGTATCCTCCTCATCTACATCCTTGATGTAGACACAACAATCATGTTCACATCTGCTAAAACCCAAGCTCAAAACAAAGCTATCAACCTTCGATACCACTGACAAGGGGATTATTTCAAGCCAAACAAAGACTTCTTGAGTAAACACATCTTTTCTTCCTATCGCATCTTCATGAAACCATCTGACTGCTTCATGTAGATTCTTTCCTCCAAAGTCCCATGAAGGAAGGCCGTCTTCATGTCCATCTATTCCAATTCCATGTTATGCTATGCCACCAGTGACAGCAAAACTCAAATAGATGTATGATGCACCATAGGAGAGAAAATTTCTATGTAGTCAATTTCTTTCCTTTATGAGTATCCCTTTGCTACCAGCCTTACTTTGAATTTGTTTCCACCTTGTTCTGAAGGTGCTTCTTTCTTTATGAACACCCACTTTGAGCCAATAGGTCGAGCACCCTCTGAAAGATCCACCAGCTATCATGTCTGATTCTTCTCAAGTGATTCCATCTCCTCCATCATGGCCTACATCCATGAATCATGATCCTCACTCTCCATGGCCTCTACATAATTCTCTGGATCTCCATTAGTAGTGATGAGTGCATAGGAGATAACCTCATCAATGCCATATCTGATCGATCTCCTAATAGTACGCTAGGGCTTGTGCAAAGCCACTTCTACTGGCACATTTCTACCTGATGTCTATGGCTGCTCCTGCATATTGATCTGAACTGTCGGCCCTCCATGCTGATTTTCAATCTGAGATAATATTTTTCTGCCCAACTCCACCTCAATAGGAACACTCCTATAAGTGGATGTAACCTGCATGCCATCATTCTCTGATTGGCTACTACTGTTCATCTTTGTTTTCCTAGTTATATCTATCCCAGACCTCCTCAAGATGCTCTTCTCATCAAAGATAACATCCCTGCTAATCACTAACTTCCGTGCCTGAGAGTTCCATAGTAGGTACCCTTTGACTCCTTGTGGATATCCTATGAATGTCATCTTTTGAGATTTCGGATCCAATTTGCTCCTCTCGGTTGCCTCCACATGTGCATAGGCTGTTCAACCAAAGACTTTTAGGTGGCCAAGCTCCACCTTCTTTCCACTCCAGATCTCTTCTGGAATGCCTTCATTTAGCTTATAATAAGGGGATCTGTTCACAAGAAAATAAGAAAAAATTAGAGCATCATCCTAAAAGGACTTTGGGAGTGATGTCTGCAGCCTCAAACTCCATACCTTCTTAGTCAGTGTTCAGTTCATCCTCTCCGCAATACCATTCTGCTGGGGAGTCATCCTCACCGTGTAATGGTGTTTGATGCAATTTTTCTCACAGTACCTCCTGAACTCCAAGCTAGTATACTCTCCTCCATTGTCTGACCTTAGATACTTTACCTATCTCTCTCACTCCTTTACTTCAGCTCTCCAAGCTCTGAATCGAGCAAATACCTCTAATTTTTTTCTGATCAGATAAATCCATACCTTCCTTGAGAAATCATCAATGAAAGTAACAAAGTATTTTGCCCTACCTCTAACTGATATAGGAGCTGGTCCCCATACATCCGAGTTCACTAAATCCAGCACTCCCTCGCTGCATTTGGTACTTCAGGCAAACTTCACCCTATGTTGTTTGCCAAAGATACATGACTCATAAAGATCTGTGCCCTCCTTCTTCAGGGCTAGAATCATACCTCTTCTGCTTAGTTCTGTGAGTCTACGATCACTCATATGACCTATCCGATAGTGCCACAGTTGATATAAAATTTGCACCTCCTATGCCGCTGCTAGCACCTCTGCACTATCATTTACCACTAAGTCTTTCATTTTGTAAAGATTGTTGCTCAGTCTTCTACCTCTCATCACCACCAAAGCTTTCTTGAAAATTTTCAAACATCCACTCCCAACCTGGCTACTAAAAGCATAACCCTGCTCCTCCACGTAGCCCAAAGAAATCAAATTCTTTTTCAACTCTGGTACATGCCTAATATTTGATAATGTACAAATGATCCCATCGTACATCCTCACCTTGATAAAGCCAATTCCAACTACTTTGCACGGGTGATCATCTCCAAGGCTGACACTTCCACCATCGGCCTTCTGGTAGGTAGCAAACCACTCTCGATGAGAAGTATAGTAGTGCAAGCATGCTGAATCTAATATCCATATAGTATCGCACTCTATGGATCCATCTAATACAACTAGCAGATGTTCTCCACTGCTCACAAAAGCTGTATCATCTCCCTTGCTGACCTTCTCTTTTTTTGATCTCAAAAGAGAACAATCTCTCCTCAGGTGTCTAGGCTGATGACATTTATAACATTTTGATGTCATCTTTCTTTGATCATGAGACTTTGACCTGCCCTTGGATTTTCCTCTTGTCTTCTCATTTGATCTTTTCTATCTTTCATTCACAGCCAAGATCTCAGACTTATGGTCTCTCTTGCAAATATTCTCCCTTTGCTCATTTGATCTAAGCACACCAACAACCTCTTCATAGTTTAGGGTCTCCTTCCCATAAACTAGAGTTGTTATGAGACCATCATACAAACCTGGGAGAGAACATAATAGCAGCAATGCCTGATCCTCCTCGTCGATCTTCACATCCAAACTCATCACTTCAAAATACACCTGATTGAACCTTTGGATATGTAAAACAAGATCTCCACCTGCGAGCATCCTTAAACTATACAGCTATTTCCTCAACCATAGCTTGTTCGTCATGTTCTTCCCCATGTATGTGTTCTCTAATCTCACTCAGAGCTCCTTTACCGTAGTCTCTATGTAAACCTCAGGCAAAACCTGATCGGCCAAGCACATACGGATTGTGCTAAAAGCAATATCCTCCAACTCTTTCCAATCCTCAACACTGACCTTTTTCGGCCTTTCTTTTGTCAAGACCCTGTGGATCCTCTACTAAACCAACAAGTCCTTTACTCTTTTCTGCCATAGGATAAAGTTTTTCTTGCTGTCGAACTTCTCAAAATCCATCTTGAATCCACCTGATCCCATGACTTCAAACAAGTTAAAACTAGATCCCTAACACCCTTCACGATCACACACTAGTAAAACTATCCTTCATAGAAGATCTAACTAGCCCTAGATCCTCTTTCCAAACTTCTGTATCACCGTTCCTCCGTATAAATAATCTCCACCTAAATCTAGAGACAACCATAAAGCAAACTAAAAGTTTTAGGATAAAACCTGATGCAACAGATCCAGGATGTAGTAAACCCTAGGTATCTTTCTTCCTTCCATGCAACACCGCTATGATACTAAATGTTGGGAATATGCGCTCTTCCCACATGGATCAACATGGCCATTGGTGATTAGCCAAACAACAAGAAAGTACTTCTTAGAGATCTCTGCGGAAGCATGACCAAATAAATCAAGGAATAGAGAAAAAGAGAAGAAGAAATTTTTGGGAGAAAAGAGCTTTTATTCAATATATTTCAGCACTCCTTACAACCTTGATCTATTTTTAGTATATATACTTTACAAAGGGTCAAGTCCAAGCTCATAGAAAAACTATTCAAATCCAAATAACCCATATAAAATAATAATCCATAAAAATTGAGTCGGCCCAATTTCAGACTAAGCTGGCTAATCTGTGACTGGGTTGGCTCAGTATGGACTGAGCCAACCCAGTTGTGTACCATGCCAATAGCCCAAAAAGTTGCTTTCTATTTGGATTTTCCTCTGAGACCTAGCCGACCCAGTTTGGACTGAGCTAACCCAGTTTTCAACTGAGCTGGCTCAGTCTTAGAGTGAGCCGGCCTAGTTCCTGAATATTACTATTAAGACTGATTCGTCTTTCAGCTCGCTTCCATCTTCTGGCCTACCTTCTTATGTTTTCAAGACTTGGAAGTACCACTTCTGAGCTCACATTGAGAATCCATCTCCATACCTGCAACTCCTCTTTAATTAATTTGCTATTTAATTTACTTTCTTAATTAGCCTATTAATTAACCAATTTTTAATTAATTCTAATCACTTTTAATTTATAATTTAAATGCAATTAACATAATCTCTGTAGATTTGATCCTGATTTATCCTATCTATATAGTTTGAGTTAGGCTTTATTTTTGACCGTCCATGATAGCGATCAAATTTTGGTGTAGTTATCAGGGATCATGATTTAGTTGCTTTAAATAAATAAATAAAATTCAAAAAAAATTTAAAAAAATTAAAATTAAAAAATTAAAAAATTTTCATTGACATCGCATAAGCTGTTTAAGATTTAGAAACTTAATCACAAAACCTAACAAGTAAACCTAATTAATTTAAATTTGCTTATTTTACTTTACTTAGACATCTTGACTTTTTGCATCTCATCTTCATAAGATATTTTAAGGGCGTTAAACCCAATTAAACAAGATAAGATGAAAATTTGATCACCCTTCCTTGGCCCAAAAATCACAAACCTATATATTGCATTATCCCAAATCCTAATTCTTAAAATCAATTAGACATTGGCCCCTAAGAATATCCGAGCTCATTAGGACAAGGTGTTAGATATATGTGCCCTAGAAGCCAAAATTGGCTGACACTTATAGTACACTTCTAGGGACAAAATTATAATTTTGACTAAAATCAATAAAATGGATTATTTTTTATCACATATGTGTATTAAGTGTCTGTGATACAACCTTTGAGTTAATGGTAATGATAATTCATATTTTCAAGAGTTGAAAATTTAAGACATGAATAATCATTATTAACTCAAAAAATGCTTCCGACCATAGGATCATTATGAGGATGCTGATTGATCCGAAAGATTGGTGTACAATTGCTTCTCTTTAGTAGATGAGTCTTGAGTCTATGGTGTGGAGACACTGGAGTGAGAGTACAGATACTCCTTAGAGAATGAGGGCACTAAGCGTGACCACCTTGAGTAGTCATTAGGAAGTCTACCTTCTCGTCAATGACTGACTCGATGCTGCAGTGGTGTGTTTGGTTCTTTGACCTGAGGTGCATCGATAGTTCATCTTGAGGATGTTATAGTTTGACTACACCATTACTCGATCTTCTAGCCATATGGAACCCTGAGGTGTATGTTGGCTATAGCATGTTCATTGTAGGAACTGGATAGCATCAAGATGGAATCTATCTACCTCGGTGGTAGAGGAGCAGCCCTATGATAATCATGAGAATCAAGTCCAAAAGCCCATGGCCATGGCAGAGTGAAATAATAGAAAGAATTTCTATTTAGATTTTCACATCAGACTGAATCGAATGATTACATCATATGATAGAGACTAGGATTTGACGAGTTCACCTAAATCCTAATCTGATCGGAGCTCAAGATAGAAGAACTTAATCACATAGGTAGCTGCACCAAGAGGTTCGCATTCAGCTCTGATGGGTTGCCACCATATACTGCTAGGTGTCACTGGTGGATTTTGGGAGCAATTAGAATGATTTAGATGATCGATCATTCTAGCTGTTTGAATCAGAAGAGTTCTGATCCATCGAAAGGAGTTTTGATGATGTCGATGATAGAGATCATGACATATCCCATTACCATACAGAACTGAACCTAACTAGATCACACAAACAAAAATTTGAATCTGGTGATCATCAATTGAACTGATCTAGTTCAATTGATCTGAATGAGATTCAATTAGGTTCAAGAAAATCATGCTAGCACTCCATTGAACCTAACGTCCTTCTTTTACTATCATAAATAGTTGTCCTGACTGAGCCAAAGGAGTTTGTGCTCGATCAGAAGCCTTCACTTGATTTGACTGGAGCCTATCCAGGTCAGAAAAGGGTTGTCTTATTTTGTAAGATAATACCTACCATTTTTGGTCACCTACCATTTCTCGTCCTTTGACTTTGGTCAAAAGTTGACCTTTGACTGGTCAAATATTAACCATTGACACTTTGACTTCTGTC